>VYXB01002361.1:239395-303419 GCA_013397135.1 Pachyramphus minor | reverse complement strand
AGTGGTCAGGCATTGGAATGGGCTGCCCAGGGAGGTGGTGGATTCACCGTCCCTGGAGGTTTTTAAACTGAGATTGGACATGGCACTTAGTGCCATGATCTAGTAAACGGACTGGAGTTGGACCAAGGGTTGGACTTGATGATCTCTGAGGTCTTTTCCAACCCAATCGCTTCTATGATTCTGTGATTCTATGAAAAGATTGTTTAAGTGGCTTAAGGTGTATCTAAGGTGTTTTTGCACTGAAGAAGCTAGTTGAACACAGTGCCATTTCTGTCCTGGTCTAACTCTGTGGCTGTGTGAAGGCTGAGAAGTAAATTCTTTAAAAAAATACAAAACAAAAATGGTTCTTTTTTTTTTTTAGCTATGTCCTTTTTTTTTTTAAATGTACTTGACAAGGACTTCTACCTGCTTTAGGTTATCCAAACTGCTCAAATTATTGCCCGCATCTTAATATAGCTACTAGTAATTGGTTTATTACCAGGAAGAAAACGGAAGTGCACATGCAGCAGGTAACTGTTTGTGTTGGCTACTCACTCAGAAGAAAGGCTGTGCCAGCAATTATGGGGCATTTGTTTTAAAGCCGTTGTCTAGAGGTGAAGTGACTGTCCCCTGTGGCCATCCAGAGCCAACACCTCTCACTTTACATACCAGAAGCTGGAGTGTGAACCACCAATGTTTAAGCACTGTGAATGCTAGGACAGTCTAGGACAGAAAAGGTGGTGATAATTGTTTTATTTTTCGTTCTTAGAAGACAGAGGGCCCATTACCTTGGTAGTAATGTATATATTACTATGTTTGAGTGTATTTTCCATTAGCTTGGAAAATGAGGCATACAGACAGGTACTGTTGCACCTTAATAGCTCTTGGTTTAAGGTACGGAAGAATCAGCATTCCCCTTTGCTGCTGACAGCAGGATCTGTCAAGAGCAAGCAGTATTTTGCTTTTCCGCTGACTCTTCACCAACTTACCTTTTCTTCAAAGGCAGAAAATGTACACAATTACTCTTGATTTTGTGTCTGGGTGCAGAACTGAGGAAAGAGTGGGGTCAGCAGAAAGTGCAGAATGATTGACTTAGCTGGAAATAAAGGGGGAATGTTGTGGGACACTATACACATTGCAGATAGACTGTGACCCGTAAGCTGTGAGATTTTCTTTCTTACTCCTGTCTATCTCTTGTTCAGTTGGGTTGTAGACCTGTTGGAATGGACACAAAGCCATTTTCCTGTATGCACACCATTTGGTACCTAGGGGTTCTAACAAATGTTCTCGGTATTACTGTGTCATGTCTAAAAAATTAAATGGTACTATCAAACATTAAAATTAGGGGGTTTTTAACTTCTTACATCTTTAAAACAGATTCATGCAAGTGTTCAGTGCATTAAATCAAGACATGTTTCCTTCTGATTTCTTGGAAGAAATCTGTACTGTCCATTAGACAGTTGGCATTGTCAAATTAAAAATCACTGTCAAAAGACATCAATTTTGCCTCACTAGTCTGTACAACATTTCTCATCTGCTTTCTGAAAACACAGAAGTCCATTTATTCTTAACCGAATTACTCTTCCCCCATTTTTACTGTTTTCTTGGCGTTTAAAACTTTTGCATTGACTTGTTCCCTTACATGATCCATTATATAAATTGAACTTTCCGTTTATAAGGGTTTTTTTATTTAAAACCCCTTTGGTTGTTTTGTGTGTCTTGTTTTGAGATCCTGGTCTTTTAGGATATTTTTATTAGGGTCTTTTTAAGATCTATAAATGGTAGATACTGTTTTATTAACCATCTAATATAAAGAAGCATTCTTGGAGAGCACTGCTATTTAAGAAATACTGTTCTATTGTAACCGAGTCCTCAACCTTTTCTCCCATCCTTATAACTTCAAATTTCAGGAGTTCAAGCTTTTCTTGACATGATTTTTTTTCTTTTAAAAGTATGCAAAGGCTGTAGCCCATTTGGCTGTAGCATCCAAAGTAGCCAGTAGTAGTATTTATGAGCTGCACTACAGGGAGGGATTAAGGGAAAGGAAAGTTACTGATGGCTGGAAAACTGGAAAATATGTGGATTAAATTCAGTTAGCAGGAGTAATTCCGTGCATATGCCCAACTTAACACTGTATGTCTTCGTGATTTTTCTCTTCTACTGTTGCAGTTTTGTCAAGGGCCACATTGGTTGAAGTGGGTTTAACCATCTTGCCATCTGCTGTTATGGAAGGTGGTTTTAATTGCTGGATTTATATCTCTTTCAATCAGAATGTGTCTTACAAATACACTTAATGCTTTACAAAATGTAAAAATCTTACAGATTCCCTAATTTTCCCTGTCTTTCCCACAGCTGGTTCTGCCTGTCATTCCTGTTCTTGTGAGTCTGTGATATAACTGCAGTGTCTACATGGATCACATCTTTTATTACAATAAAAAAATAAAAACAAACCTAGAGGAGGGAGCTGACAGACCTCTGGGATATACAAATTGGTGCTGGAAGCATTGAACTAAGAAGTCATCAGAGCATTTTTATTTGTTTGCAAACAGAGGTAAATAAGATACTTGTGGGGAAAAAAAGAAAACCAACCAAAACAAAACAAAAAAGAGAACAAAAAGAAAAAACACAAACCAGGCTTTTCATTTTAAAAATGTACTGAATTAAAAGCATCCCCAAAAAACCATTTTTTATGGGAAAGAGTATTAAGGTAATATTGGTTCAATATGTTATTAAAGTTTCTGCTTGCAGAGTATGGTTAGATGAAGATCAGGTGCCACAACATTTGTTATTAAGTCGTCTTCACAGAGTGATGATGGCACCAGCTTTCAAGGCAGTCATTCTTGTGTTTGAAATGCTTTCAGAGGCTGTTTTACAAATTGATGCCACCTGTTCTTCCATGTAAGCATTTTTTCTGTCTTTTTTTTCTCTGTTTGTCTGAAGAGGTTAAAATATTCAAAGCTTCTTTCATATTCTGTATCTTTTGATAGTGGGCAGTGATAACAAGAGGTAGTACCTTTTTAAAGACATGGTTATGTCTGAATTACTTTAAAATAATTAACAATGGTTGAAATTTCACAAAACTGTAAATGGTCCATCCTTGGTGACAGGACTACAGGCTTTTGGTACACTCTGCACCTGACAAAGATGCAGCAGAGCCACCTAGCACAGCAGGTAAAGCACCAGATGTTTTTAAGGAAAAGGGGAATCTGGCAGCCTGTAACCTCTGAGTGGCAGCAGTGAACAATTTTCTGTGTGAGGGACAGGAGACCCACCCAGCTACCTTGCCCTGCTTTGAAGGGTGTTGCAGCCCCCCATTACAGCAAAATGTGCTTTTGCCACCTGCCTATGATTTCCTGAATTTTCCTAAATTTCTGGAACTTACTGGTTTTGGTATTTGTTTTTGGTTTTTTTGTTTGTTTTTTTTTTACTTACTTGTAGTGTGGTCTCTTGTCCTGTGTCATTGTTGTCCCTATCTCCACCCACCCCCCCAAACCACCCCCATATGCCCAAACTGGTGAAGGAAAGAGTGCTGATGGCCTGAAGAACAGTTATTAAGTGGTAGCAAAAGACTGACTTTATAGTATGGTACTTGCTTATCTGGTTATTAATAGGGGTCAAAATCTTTTGCTTATAAATGGAGCAAATCCACTTCAGAAGTTAGAATGACAGTACAGAGTAATTTTATAGAGTGGAATTAGACTCTAACAAGCTTTATTTAAAAATCTCAATAATCTCTATCTCAGGATCTATTTGTAGAAAGCTTTAATTTTTCTCAGCATATTTCCATTAAATTACCTAAGTACATAAAAACTAGTACTGACCTTTCCCTTTTTCAGTCCTAGATAAAGAGCTGGATTATAGTCAAATGGCATGTAATTTCTATACTGCCAAATAAAGAAGTCAATAAAGGTTTTGTAATAGTCGATAAGCATATTTTTAAGTAACACAAAACCAGAATGTTCAAAACAGTTGAAATTTTTCTTTCCTAATCTTGTTGACAGCCATTATTTTTCTTCAAAAACATTGAGTTATTTCTAGTTGATAATCAAAAATGTTGAAGTATTCCTAGTTGGTAATCTTTAAAATTTTACATATTTAAAGACTGAATATTGCTATTTGCCTTAGAAGCCTGGGAGTAGTACCAGATGCCTATTAATCTGTGGTTTACTGTAGCTGTCCCTGTAAGTGCTATCTTTCTGAATGAGAAAAGCAAACAGCTGCTGAACTGAATTGAAAAAATTCTGTTCTTCTAAGACAAGGATTTGTGCAGGAGCAAATTCTAATTGGAATTCTTTCCACTGTCTCATGTAGGGACAGACTAGATTTCTACCCCCTCTCCCCCCTCTGTTTTTATTTTTGCTTTTTTTAATCTCTCTTTTTTCTCCTTTTTTCTTTCTTTTTCCCCCCCTCCTTTTCTTTTTCACCCCCCTTTTTCCCCCAGTAATTCCTAGGCCTAAATTAAGTAGAAGAAACAATACTTAGTTTTCCTAAAATGAAGGCAGGCCATCCAGATAAACTGACTCTGTCTAACAGAGAGACACCATGTTTACTAAGTCTGTAGTGAAACATAATAATAGAACATATTTTCTTTCTCCCTCTAGGTCTCATTAATATCTGCAGTTAGTTAAAACGAAAGACATGACATGGCCATATTCAGAGAGATATTTAATTTCTCAGTGGTTTAAGAATCCTCCACCCCGTTTCCCCAAAACCTTACTTATGCCAAATTAACGTTTCATAAAACTATGTACTTTAATAGACCTATGTACTTTAATAGTATTGCCTACCTTTGTTGTGTTTAATATTTTCCCTCAATATGTTATTTAAAAATTTTTGACTGTCAAAGCCCTATGACATTCAAGTAACTAAGACAATCATGACTCCTGCATTGTTTCTGGATATTGTCATGTGTACCACTTGACTCTTTCCTTTGAGTAATCTAGGGAGAATGGTGATGCCATTGAAGGTCTTAGTGAATGTGGCAGAATAAATTAACCGAGTCCTTCTCAGCAGAAAACATTGTGTCAACAAAACAATGGCAAAAATGCTACATCCTATTTCAAAACCAGATGGTTTTGCACCCTTATGCAGGTTGTCAGAAGTTTGTTCTGTGGGAATATGAACTTGTTCCTTCCTCTGAGCTGGCTGGAGGTCCACTTTGTATGGTATGAGCCTCAGACAGACTCTCACAGCAGGAGAGGACTTCATGGGAGGACCATCCACACAGGAAGTGCTGGCACTGACAGAACTTCGGGCAATCAAGGCAATGTCTGACTGGTTTAGTCATACCTCAACTTTAGGCATATTCTTTCCTATTGAAATGCACACATTTATGCTTGCTACCTGTAAAATAAGATCAGTTAAGCCACAAGGCAGAAAGCTGCAGAAAGCTTTCTCTGGAAAGCTTTTCCAGAGAAAAAAATGATGAGTTTTTGACTGAAAAAAAACTATCAAGGACTAACTTCTGGTTTTCTGGAAAGTGCTTTACTCCATTAAGGACCTGTTCACCTCCTCAATGCAGCAGGGCAGGGGAGTCAGGTAATTACAAAACAATAACCAGGAACCTTATATAGTGTTGTGCTTAGTGTTTCATAGCCAGAGAGGTCTGTCCTCCAGACTGCACACTTCTACCTTGCACCATGCCAGCTCTAGGTGTTAATCAGAGCTCTCAGCATTGAGCTTGGTCATCAATCAAGCGAGAATCTACCCACACTCCCCCAGACAGTCACATTTGTGTGATGAATCAGTGCACAGAGCAATCAAGATGGTCCCAAAGCTGGTGGAGCTGGATGGCAGAGGGATGAGGGGGCAAAGTATATTGAGAATAAAGAGAGTAGGGCAGATGCTGGCTAAGATGAGCTGCCCAAAGTGTGATGGCCTTGGTGCTCAGTGCACCAAGATGGGACCTGGTGGTACTGGTTACAATATCTTCTTCTAAGGAGACAGAAATTGTTCTCCTCTGTATCTGTCAGTGTTTTTGCCCACAGCCATGAGCCTGTAGGGTTCTCGAAGTAAGAGTCTTACTTTCATGTGGCTGTAGTGTGTGGGAACTGACTCTGCAGTCCTTCCAGACTAAAGTCTCAACTAAAAATTGCTTGGGCCAGAGGAGACTGTAAGTTTGGGAAGATTTTGCTGCTTGGTCTGGGTACTTTCATAGCTTTTTCGTTGAAGCAGGGTCTGTGACCCGCACCTTTCTGCCTGGATGACTACTGGAAACACCAAACTCTATAGTCTTTTACTGTCACCTTTTGACATTAGGTCATTATTTAGCTGGTGCAAAATGGAACAAGATTCAGCTAGGCGGGTGCAGGAGTCTCTCTCCAAACTGTATTTGAGTGGTTATAGCAGTGCTATGGGATTTGTGCATTAAAATCTTGTTGGACAGATAAGAAAGCATTTGCCAAGGACATTTCATTCTGACTCCTCATTAAAAGAGAGAGAGTTCCTTTTCTTCTGCTTGTGGAAAGCCTATTCTGTTACATGTCTTAAAAAACATCTACTTGAATGGGTCCTGCAGGTGAGACAAGTGAGGTGGAAAATAGTGACTTCTGTCAGGTCTGAGACTGTGATGAAGTCCTGTCTCAGCAGAATAAGTACTCAAGTTCTCAATTTCTGTAGGTGAGAAGAAGCTGGTGAGCCTGCCATGCAGAGCTGAGCATCTGCATCCTATCTGCATGGTCATTCGTTCAGCAAAGAAATTAAAGTGCCCAGTATCTTGGAAAGTTGAGTAATCACTGGGTTTTAAGTCCTTTTAAGGGGTCTAACTCCAGCTGCATGTTGAAAATAAAGCATAGTTGTGTTTTTGCATGTTTGTAACCTCCCACCTCACTCAACTGCAGTACGTGGTTTGCTGTGGTTCCTAGAAGCTTCTTGTCCTGTTGTTGCTGTGCAGAAGGGCCATACAATTTCATACTGTCCCTAGAGCCAAACTAAAGCAGCTATTCTTCTCAGTGAGCGCCAGGATTGTGCCTGATGCATTGTGTGCAGTCCAGAGCAGCATCTATCACATTGAACTCCCAGGGCTCAGCTGTGCCTTAAAGACATGGTTTAGCTTTTAACAGAGCTGATCAGCACTCAATGTGCTGCCTGTCATTCCTAAAGAACAAAATAACAGATGGGTTTGTGATACGTTGGTCTGGAAGTAGAGAATGAGAAGAGCAAGTTGATTACTAATTACCTTCTCACCATTGAAAGGAGGAATGTCCCCATGCTTGACACAATTCGCATGGACATAGCAAAATTAATGAACTTTTTCACCCTGAGCTGTCCCAGAGTGAGCTTCACACCATTGTCTCCCATGTGGTCCTGAGATTTGAATGCAGCCATTTGCATTCAGCAGGGCAGCACAGACACAGCGTGAGAGTTCAAGAGTTTTAAAATGCATCCCTGTCATCAGGATGCTTTGCAACAGGAGTGCTGCTGACTAACAGCCATGGGTCCTATTGGTGATTGTTATCACTGGTCCTTTTTGTGACACTTTTTTCCTTAAGGCTTCTATATCTAATTATCAATAAAGTAATTTTTCGTTCAGATCTGTTATTCAGATTAATATTTCTAAACTGGTATGAATGCTCTTATGTAAAAAGAATACCCCTGATATGCTATGAAGTAATACATGAAACTGTGATTCTATTTAATTGTTGTTTTTATTTGTTATGTAGGATTGGGGGCAGGTTTAGACAGACGAAAAATTTCATTCAGCAAGAAGACCCAGTAATCTTAGGACATAAGGTACCCTTGAAGGTGAGCTAAGGTGTCAGGTTTATGTCCCTAATGGCTGTATGTACTAGACAAAGTATCTTGATTTTAAACTATATTTAAAATTGTTTACAGATAAGTGCTGATAAGATCCTTTGTGATCAACAGTCTTTATGAGATACTATCCATTACATATTTAATTTGATTAGTTTTAAAATGCTGCTTTAACACTTAGGCATATTTTTCTAACAATTCAATAAGCAGATATGTTAAATACTGTAAAATAAATTTAGATTATGCTATACCTAAAAGATTTGTGCTTGAAAATGTTTTCAAAATTGATCAATGAGATTTATCAACTCAAACTCCAGAATTCTTTACTAGTTCTTGTCACAATGAATTATGGTTATGGGTGTGGTGGTGGAGGGAATGCTGAAAGCAGTGTATTGCTTGCTTAGACATGAAAATAGGAATAATTTGCAGAGCTGCATCTGAAAAATAAAATTGGAAGAGTGAAGGATATCTTTCTGACAGTGGAAACAGAAGCTGAAATCTCAAGGAGTATAGTTGCTGATAATATTTAGGTAAGTGCTCTAGACTGTTTTCCTGGATTTGAAGCTGATGTAAAACCAATTTAAGCAATGCAATCAATATATTGGATATTCTATTTGTTTCATTTTTGAGACTGCCTTGACAGCAGCAAGGTGGCTGACCCATGACAGCAATTTGTTTTCCTTTGGTACTATTATGGGGGTCTTTATTGCCAGTCTAATCAGTAGTAGGAGGCTAGATTCTCGTATAAATCTAATTCAGAGTTTCTGAGTGGTTAATCTGAAGAACGTAATTTCAGAGAGTTGATGAGCACTTTAGTTCTGCTCACCATATAGTAAAGTTAAAAAAAAAGTTGTTGTGATCTGAGCATTTTTAGTTTTGAAAGCAATCCCCTTCGAAACAGATTTCACCATCTACTTCTGTTACTTTTGGCCTCTTCAGTTTATCTTCACTTATCTTGGCTGATCTGCTTTTCGTCTTTCTCCTTCAGCTTCTCCATTTCCTCCCAATATCCAAAGCACAAGCTGTATTATTGCTGTGACAAAGGGTGGGTTGCACCTTCTCCACAGCACTCAGATATTTTCTTCATGGCTCTCCGTGTGAAGTCAATCTTCCCTCTTTCTTTCTTGAGAGCTGTGTATTCGTAAGCCTTCAGCTTGCTGTAATAGTCTGAGAATTTGTTGTAGAGAATGGAGATGGGCATGCCATTCAGGATTATTCCAAAAGCAATGCAGAGGAAAGCAAACAGGCGACCAAGGTGAGTTTCTGGACACATATCACCATATCCCACTGTAGAGATGCTGACCTGCAGGCAAACCAACGTTCAGCTTATTAGCTGGGAAGAAATATATAAGCAGATATGTTCACTGATCAGGGACGATTTTAAAGCTACTGGTTTTGTACTTTGCATTGTTAGTTCTGAAATGCTCTGTAATGCCTTTCTTTTCTGTACCATCCTTCTTATGGAAAATATCCCTTTTAAAAAAAGTCCCTCCCATGAAGTAAAGAAAGATGATGATTAGACACCATGTAGGAGGACTTTTAGAAGCTTTGCCCTGCAGAGGGAATTTCCAAACAATTTCCACATCAGCCTGTCCAGAAGGTGAGTTTGCTTGTATGCAGTGAGAGGATAGATGTGGCTCCCTGACCATGCAAATCCACCGATACCTGCAACCCTGCTCCCTCATTATGTCACTTGGAACAGATGCCCTGTTTCTAAATCCAGTGTGCTGATAAAAAACAGTATTTGGGACTTAGTCTGTGGGTTGTATTTTGAGTTTTACCTGTGTTTGTCATGTATATTGTAGGAACTAATACAAAACACTTGAAAATCTTCAGCTAATTGTGAAATGTAATTTCATATTATTTGTAGTATAGGAAGAAGTGATCCAGGACTTCGAAGTTTCTACATAAAATCCCCTTTAATGATAACATACCTAAAAGAAACTGTAGCCTGGAATTCTTTGCTTGCAGTATATGCTTGCAACATATATATTAATAGTGCCAAGTGGAAATTTTTTGTCTAAATTTTTACTTCCCTTTTGAGGAAGTGTTTGGGGGTTGTTTAAAATGTTTCGGGGTTTGGTTGCTGCTGTTTTTTGGTTTTGTTTTGGGTTTTTTTTTCTTCTTTGAGAGTGGTGGTATTTAGTGCATCTGTTTTATATGAATCTGTACACTTTGGCATTGCATTGTCTGCATAGTTTCACAGACGGTTTTCTTCTCAGCCATCATAATTTTCTTTACATGGATATAAAAAGGAACTGTGTTATGAACCCTGTACTATACCAAGTGCTGCAATACTTTCACTCTAAAATTCCATTTCAGAAAATCATGGGTGTTTGATTATGGGGATGCTACATATGAATTATGTACTCCCAAACAATCGGCATAAAATAGCTCCTAATTTAGATAGTTCCACTGCACACATCTTGATTTTTTAATAATTTTTACGTTTAGTAAATGTAACTTACTTTTCTCTGGCAGGTAAAACTTGCAGGCTTTTGCCACCTGGCACTTTCTAGTCAGTGCAAGAGACTAGAGACTTTTTCAGCTGGTGAATTTTATTTATTATTTTTCACCGTGTCTCAACACACTGTGTGTGTCCATGAAACAGTAATGAAATCTCTGGCAGAAATCAGCCACAGGCTGTAGGACTTTCACTGTAATGCTTTTGTGGCTTTAGCCACAGTAAGTGGCTTCAGAATAAATAAATAAATAAGTCTTTGGAAGGTCACAGCGTGCAGCCTGCCATCCTCTAACATCCTAAATAAAATGTTATTTCCAATGAAAAAAGCATTAGGGTGCATGAAACAGCACTGGGTGAGCACATTTGTAGGATGCACCTGGTGCTTCCTGTGGAATAAAAAGGATTAATCACTTGCTTTAATGGAAATTAAGTCACTGGATTTGAATGATAATACAGGATAAATATCTCCAAAAATAAATACTGAGATGAAGGCAAGATGTTTATCTCTACCAGCCAGGAGAAAATCATTATCCTCTGATAAGGTTCTGTTCCACCAGCATAGTCTTATTCATTGCCTGTAACATAGTCTTATTCATTGCACGTGGGGGACTGTGAACACTGTTGGATTTTAATAAAATTTGAGTGATCCAGATATTTTAATTTGCAGAATTAAAGAACAGATAGCCTTTAAAAAGCGTTTCTTGCCTTGGAATTGCAATGTGCATACTACAGCTTCTGTTTTGAAGAAACTGATTCAGCTAAATAGGCCTTTTTCACATAGTCATAAAAGTTTCTTAGGAATATCTAAATGATTATGGTGTCACCAGTTTGCAGAAATAAGCCCTAAAGATTTTGCATATAACCTGCATGTTCAGAAAACAAAACATAAGGTTAATGTCCTTATTCTAGCAATGTATGAAGCATGAATGTTTTCAAAACCTGTGTATATCACTTACAGATGATCTGCGAAGGTCACATTACAGGACCCTTTCCTTTATTCACTAATTTTTCCATCCTTCCCATGGCCCAGCGTAAAGGATACTCAGCACTGCTACATATATGCATGTGCATATATGAATGTCTTTGTGTGTCTATAGGGCCAGTTTTTCTGCCATGAGCTGAATCACTACAAACATATGTGTGGTAAACCACCACACCTCGTTGGCCATTGCTGGACCAGTGCAGACCATGGGCTCCAGGACTGCTGGCCAGGAGAAGTGACCTTGGATGGGCTGGGATTACTGTCCTGTGGGTCCCATATGCAGCTCCAGCATCCAGTGTCTATGCTGATCAACCAGCATGAGATGTTCTGACTCCTATCCAGTCCATTTGCCTGGGCTTCTTTCTCCAGGGAAGTGACTGGGACAGAGCTAGACCCATAGCCAGGCTCGGGGGTCAGTCCTGGGGCTCTGCATAAACATGGATTGTGGAGGCCAGCATCAGCTGCTGCAAAATGAAGTGTATGTGACGATAGACTAGCTCAAGCCTTAGGGTTGTGGGTGACCAAGATACAGGTCCTTTGTCTCTCCTCAGCATCTGCAATGCCTAGCTACCCCCTGGTTTCATTCATAATGCTATAGATACACACATCTTCTGCAGCACAACAGAACACACTCTCTTGTGTAAAACAACTGTTGATCCTAATGCGTTTTTAACAGGCAGAGCTCTGGGACAACTTTTGCTTTTAAAGTTTGGGTGACCTGACAATAGTTAATAAACTATGTCTTATCATCTTGCAGCTGTATGATGGGTCACAGAAGATCTGCAAATAGAATAAGAATGAAAATCCGGTATCCACCTGCAACCAGATAGCCTGATGCATTCATTTTTATTTTCCTTCCTTTTGTTTTTGGCAACATTGACAATAGCATTAAACGGGGAAATGCTTTTCTTTCCCATCTCTTTGCCCATTTCTTCTTTAAAAGTGCACATACTTTCTGCATTTGGAGAGATGGAAATTTCAACAACTGCCTGTCTGATTAAGCCTTTATTTAAGCTTACAACAGAGGTGAATAAGTGCATGTGTGTGTGTGTGAGTGAGTGAGTGCATATGTCCTGTAAGCTCAGAATTCAGAGCAGATGTTCACTGATCTGAGCCTGTTGTTTTCAAGGCTGCCAGCAGCTCCAGCAACGAAGGGGAGGGTAAGGGAAGGGGGGCCTCTGGATACCCAGCAAAGTAAGATGTGTTTACTTACAGCAGCCCACCACCAAGCATGGGGAATGCTGGTGAAGTTGGTACTGGAGACATCATGCTCCACTGTGTAGACCATGGCAGAGAAGGCGAAGATCCCCATAGCAATGAAGAGCAAAAGGCAGCCCACCTGCTGGTAGCACTGGCGCAAGGTAAAGCCGAAGGCACGCAGCCCTGTGGAGTGGCGGGCCAGCTTGAGGATGCGGAAGATGCGCATGAGGCGCATGATGCGAAGCACTTGTCCTACCTTGCCCACTCGTCCCACCTTCTCAATATCGTGCTCATGCTGAGAGCCTCGACCTCGGGGCTGGTCGTCGTCAGTAAAGCATTCGAGCAGCAGCTGCAGATAGAGGGGCAGGATGGCAATGAGGTCTACTGCATTGAGGGCACTGCTGGCAAAGCGGCGTAGGTCTGGGGTAGAGACCAAGCGCAGCAGGTACTCCAGTGTGAAGAATGCAATGCACAGGGTCTCAATGTGCTCCAAGACAGGCCGGCTATCCCCACTCTTCCAGTCTACCTGCTGCATCTCCTCCACAGTGTTGAGTGCCAGGGCCACCACAGAGATGAGCACAAAGAAGCTGGAGGCCACTGCCATCACCTTGGCAGTGACAGAGGAGAAGGGCTTCTCCATGAGGTTCCAGAGGCGCCAACGCTGGGGACCATAGTAACGCATGTGGTGGAAGAGCTGCTCGTTTTCCTCAGCCTCTGCCTGGGAGCGCAGCTCCCGCTGGACCTTCAGCTGTTCTCTCAGCTCATCACGGCGCTCCTCAAAGCAGATGCGGCAACAGCGAGGGGTGTATTTGAGACGCACGCCCCAGTAGCTCAGCTCCTCCAGGAAGCTACAGGGGCACAGCTCGTCCCGCACACGCAGCACCCCTGAGGCATAGAAGTTGTACACCAGCTGGAAGACAGCTGGGTCCCGGTCAAAGAAATACTCGTCAACCTGGGCAGCGTAGTCATCGCACAGACCCAGCTGGCAACGACGGTCAGTGGAGGTGGCCAGGCGGCCCAGGCGAGTCTTGGGATAGATGGCCACTGCCTGGTAGGTGAGACGGTAACTTTGGCCACCAACGTTGATGTTGAGCATGGACGGAGCAGATGCTGTGGCTGGGGCTCTGGCAGACGGGGCAGGAGAACAAGGAATGAATGATGAGGCCTTGTTTTCTCCCTTAAACGCATCTTCGCTTGGCCATTTCCCTTGTTCTTTCTCTTCATCTTCCTCATCTTCATCATCCACATAATAGTTGTAATTCCCCTCGGGTCCCAGTAGCAGCAGGGACTGGGTGTTCAAGGGAGTGTTAGCAGAAAAACCACTCTGCTTGTCTACATGCATGTCTTCGTTATCCTTCCCCTTGTTGGGTTGTGGAAGGATGTTTGGTGCTTCTCCCTCTCCGCCTTTACGTTTCAGGAAAGGAAACTCTCGCTGCATGTTAAACTGCAACATACTCTTCTCCCTTCTTTGCATTCACCTGATCAAGCAACTAACACCAGTCCTTTCCAACACTACCAGGGCTGACAATCCTGTTTCTTCTCTATCTCAGCAGTATCATGCACAGCAGTGGTTCTGCATTTTTCTCCTGCCAGCCACCACTCCAGTTGTTGTGAAAGCTCCGTGTGGGATATAGACATATGAAGACTGCTGTTGACCGTTTTAATCTTGCTGACAGCAAAGATCTGAGTGCTTAGAGGAGGGGATTTAGGGGCTATTATCCTGTTCCATCCTCATTTCCCTCAGGCTGTGACGTGAATGATTATGGATCCATAAATCTATGAAAAATCCGTAGGGAAGGAAAAATCCTGAAGTTTTATTCCTAATAAAACCCACACATTTCCTATTTCAGTATATAAGGATTTAAAATAGTCTCAAATTGAAAATGTTTGAGGGGCAGAGAGAGAGAGAGAGAGAGAACATTACAGATTTCTTTCATGCTCATGAGGATAGCATGGCTTGGTTTTCCTTAATGAAAATAATGAATAATTGATATGCAGATAAAGGGTAGGAACTCACTAGAGTACCTCTTAAAATGTTTTCAAAAGGTGACCAAATAAAAGCCATCCCTTTTTATTCCCAGATAGAATATCTCCATTTGGTTAAGAGCTGAGGAAAGCTGCAGCTTTGGCTGTGCTCTGGGAGTGGAGGTCTCATGCTCCAGTGGACTCAGTGGAAGTGAAGGGCAGGGGTGTGAATGGGTTTCCAGCTTCAAACTCTTTATGAGCTGCTGAGAAACAGCATAAAGCCACTCTTGTTTCTCTTGCAGATCATGTTAGGGTAGCATAAAGCTGCAGTGGGTAACTAGTAGGACAGGAGAGGTGCTTTCTCTTGCTTTGATGGAGGTTTTATCCTCAGCTCTGGTTGAACTGGCACAAGCATCTCCTGTAACAATGAGCATCCTGACAACCAGGTTGCTTCCCCTTGTCACTGGGAGCACTTCGGTTGACCTAGGGCTCCTATTAAGCAGAGGATACACACAACAAAATGATGGTTCATTTGGCACGCTCTTACCACCTGAGTTATAACTTCTAAACACCAGCTCATTTTTCCACCTGTATCCAGGCTGGTGCAGGAAGGGAAAAGGCACTGGAAAACTGCTAGCTTTGGCAACACCCTTGCTGGTCTGGAAGGCCTTCCATTTGCAATCCTGTAGCCTGCCTTCTCCTCGCAGCTCCCTACCCTTCCACACAAGCTTCCTCTGGGACAGTGTATCCCAGAGGCCCTGCAGCAGTGTTTTTACTTTGTTGTCCTCAAGTTCCTCTTCTTCTGTCATTGGTGTCATGGTCTTGCACCTGCAGACCCCAATATTGCTGTTCGGGTGCTATTGCTGTGAGAATGCCCCCTTCTTTTTTTCCTGTTTCTTTACCTTCAGTTGTAGCTTTTATATTTACTAGCACTTGACAAACTGAAAGACGTCATAGCTAAGCATTTTGCAATACTTCTGTTCTCAGGGTGTATTCTAAGGTTTCTTTGTTAAAGGTTTCTTTGAATCACATTGTTTAAGGCCTGGATTATTTGTAATTCATATTTAACTGTTCTCAGAAGTCTTTTGCTTCATGAATTTTTCTCCACTGTCCGTTCTCTTTCTTGATGCAAAAAAGGCAAGGCCACTATTAATAGGGATCGTCAGTGCCTCTTTAGAGATACCAGTCTGCTTTGCACTTTGCTTTGAACCATACCACGATGAGTCCTTTGTCTAGCAACCTTAATACAAATTAATGTCCAGTTTCCAGGCTTTTTTCCTCCTAAGCAGACTAATTCAGACATAAGAAGAAGGGTAGTCTGCAACACCATCATTTTACTACCAAATATTCTTCCATATTTCTTATTCAAGATTCAGGCTACACTATAACAAATTCCTCTTGCCAGCCTCTGCTGTAAAATTTAATTTTGTTTTTTGTCAGGCTCCCTGGTCTCACTTCTGAGAAGTATCCAGTAAGGCTTTTTGCTCAGTACCTGAGAGATCATTTCTCATACCATACTGCAGTAGCAGGAGCTTCTAAAGGGTGAACTTACTGGCTGTCAGACATCAGCTCCTCATGCACCTGCACTCAGATTTTGGACATCATTACTAAGCAAAGCAAGGAATATCACTGAGTTCACTTCTGCTCAGACTAATCCCTTTGACCTAGATATTCTTGGGAACAGAGCTCTCAGGCACCCGCTGCACTCTACTCAAACTTGCCTCTAACTGACAAAGTAGGTAAAATAAAATTGCTTATTTATGTTCTTTATTTTGTGGTAAGAGTTGGTTCTGAGCTGCTAGTTTCTCAGCCTAGATAGATAAGTAAATGAAGTGACCAGAAAGGATGCACTTCTTTTCCCTTATCTACCTTATTCAGTGTGCTGCTTATCCTCCTATGGATAAATATCATTAGCAAGAACTGCACATCTTCTTGTATAGGGAAGAGCACACTACGGGCTGTTGAAAGAGCTAGTTAGTAAGGTCCCTTGGGAATCTCTTTTGTTTGAAGTTATTTGGGTCCAGAAAGGCTGCTCACTGTTTAAGAACTGTCTTTTAAGAGCAAACGAGCAGCCAATTTGAAAGTGTTGGTAGCCAAGCCAGTGTGGCAGAAGGTTGGCTTGGCTGAGCAGGGATCTTCTAGAACTCAGGTGGAGAAGGAAAGTGTATGGACATTGTAAGCAAGTACATCATCATGGCTTGGCTTCGCGAATGAAGACTTTGAAGGGCTCTACCCGTGCTTGCTACAGGGTCGCTGATGGAAGCAAGTACAGATGACATGGTGAAATGACAGAGATGCTGCTCACCTCTGTAGAGAGAAAATTTGTGTGCCCAAAGCTCAATTAGAGTTCAAGCTGGCCAACACTGTGAAGGACAGCAAANAGCCAATTTGAAAGTGTTGGTAGCCAAGCCAGTGTGGCAGAAGGTTGGCTTGGCTGAGCAGGGATCTTCTAGAACTCAGGTGGAGAAGGAAAGTGTATGGACATTGTAAGCAAGTACATCATCATGGCTTGGCTTCGCGAATGAAGACTTTGAAGGGCTCTACCCGTGCTTGCTACAGGGGCGCTGATGGAAGCAAGTACAGATGACATGGGGAAATGACAGAGATGCTGCTCACCTCTGTAGAGAGAAAATTTGTGTGCCCAAAGCTCAATTAGAGTTCAAGCTGGCCAACACTGTGAAGGACAGCAAAAAGGACTTTTTTTTTTTTTTTAAATATGTTAACAGCAAAAGGAGGATCAGAGATAACATTGGTTCTTTGCTTGAGGAGGTCAGCTACCTCACAAATAGGAATGTAGATACATTAGAGACGTTTAATGTCATCTTCTCCTCTGACTTCAACACCAGTGATGGGCTCTTGGATCCCTGGAGCCCACTGTTGGAAGAACTGTCACTTGGGGAATGATAAACATCCAGGCAATCCTGAATTTGTTTGAGACTTGCTGCTTCAGTTGGACGCACATAAGTCTATGGGGCTAGATAGCATTCATCCCATGAAGGAACTGGCTTATATAGTTGAGGGACCTCTCCATTATTTTTCATTTGTCTTGGGAGTCTAGAGAGGTCCCAGTTGACTGGACTTGGCAAATTCTATCCTGATATTCAAGAAGGGTAAGAAAAAGATTCTGGAAATTACAGGCCTGGCAGTCTCACTGCAGCACCTGGTAAAATTATAGAGAACGTTATTTTGTGAGTTATTGAAAAACACTTGAGAGACAATGCAGTCATTGGTCACAGCCAGCACAGGTTCTCCCAGGGGAAAGTCCTGTTCAACCAACTTAATTTTCTTTTATGATGAAGTCATCCAGTTGACCAAGGGAAACCAGTAGATGTGGATTGTTTTTCATTTTAGCAAAGCTTTTGGTACTGTCTCTCACAGTAGCTGGATAAACTACCTATTACACAGCTAGTCAAGTCCATAATACGTTGTGTGAGCAATTGACTGATGGGTCGGGCTCAAAGGGTTTTAGTAAACAGTGTCACATCAGGCTGGCAGCCAGTAACCAGTGGGATTCCCCAGGGCTCCATCTTAGGGTCAGTGCTTATGTTTTCATAAATTACCTGGATTCAGGAATCGAATGCACATTAAGTAAGAGAGGTGATAATACTAAACTATGAAGAGCTCTTTACCCTTGAGGGTAGAGAGGCTCTGCAGAGAGATGTGGATGGATGAGAGAGCTGGGCAATTACCAACCATATGAAATTAAACAAGATCAATTGCAGCATTCTCCACCCTGGATGAGGTAATCCTGGTTATACATACAAACGAGAGGCTCATGGAAAGAGATCTGGGAATTTGGATGGGTGGCAAGTTGAGCATGAGTCAGCAGTGCCCTGGGAGCCAGGAGGGCCACCTGTGTCCTGAGGGACTTCAGGCAAAGGATCACCAGCCTTTAGAGTGAGGTGATTGTCCTGCCCTGCTCTGCACTGGTATGGCCTCATCTTGAGTACTGTGTGCAGTTTTGGGTGCCACAAATATAAGAACATCAGACTGCTTGAGTATGTCCAGAGGAGGGTGGTCAAGATGATGAAAGTCCTCAATAGCAAGACTGGGTTCACTTGGTTTTCTCAGCTTGGAGATGAGAAGGCTGAGGTGGCCTCTGGGCCACCTACGACTTCCTCAAGGTGGTCAGTGGAGTGAGAGGTTATGATCTCCTCTCTCTGATGGGCAGTCATAAGATATGAGGAAATGGCATGAAGCTGCATCAGGGGAAGTTCAGACTGGACATTAGGAAAAGGTTCTTCATGGAGATGGTGGTCAGTGATTGAAACATGCTCCCCAGGGAAGTGGTCATAGCACAAGGCTGTCAGAGTTCAAGAACAATTTGGACAACACTCTTAGTCATATGGTTTAGTTTCGGGTAGTCCTGCGAGAAGCATGGAGTAGGACTCAGTGATTCTTATAAGTCCCTTCCAACATGAGATATTGTAATTCTATGATTCTGTGGGTAGAAGAAGAAATGTGAAAACCTTTCTAGGTTCCAGTAACAGTAACAGTGGTAACACTGGAGAATGCTATCCAATCAGACTCCAGACACTAGCTTCCTCAGAACAGGATTTTCACAAGAGAAAACTATACTTAAAGTGGAAGACAGTCAGGAGAAGATAAGTGTTTGCAAGCCACCATTTTTAAGAGTGCTGACTTTTCCCAGGACAGGGGACTGCTAAACTGCAATGCTCTTTCACCGAGCAAATCAGCTTCAGAATTAGATATACGTGCTTTGTCTTGGTTAAAAAATAAGAGAACTTTTTAATTAAATTACTTTAAAGAATTTATATGATCCTGTAAGGCCTCAGTGGATTAGTTCCTACCTCAGTAGAGGAATTTTTCACAGATTAGTAGTTTTTTAAGGTCAGGAAAGGCCTGTAAGATCATCTATTCTGACCTACTTGAACAATGGCCCCAGATCTTCACTTGGTAATTTTGCCATTGTGCTAAAAAATGTGTCTCAAACTACTTTTGTATCTTGGAGGCTTGAAATAATATGCTCAGCTGTCCACAGCACTGAAAAATTACATGCTTCAAAGTGTCCAACCGTACTTCTTCCTTAACCTCTGGGGACCTCTTAATCTATGTTGACAATGTGGAAAATACTGCTAATGGTGATTATTAACAATATAATGATTATTAATGTCCTGTTTATCATATTAGAGCACTCAAAAAGCATAATAAGGCTGAAGGTAGACTGACTGACTGCAGGGTCTGCTAAAACTCTAAGGAGTGACTCAGCAAGTAAAAGAATTAAGATTCTGTTCTGTCTGCTTCTCCCCATACCAGTTCTTTATAAAGAGTGATTGTCAAAATAATTAAAATGAACTAAAATTTAAAAAAATCCTGAGCTACAGCTTTGCCGAAATACCAGATGCCAAAATACCTTCTGCTTAGAGCTGAAGAAACCTTCATTCTATTCTTTTTCTCCACTCATTTCAGTTAGTTAGACTCAAATGCAAGCAGGTGAGCAAGAGGATCCTTTCTGCTCTGTAATTTCAGGCATCTTTGTACCCCACTACCCTGGCAGACTGTCTCAGCCCTCAGAATGCCATGCTGTTGCTGAACAAATGCTTCCCTGCTCATTGCTTACTCTATTTCTGTTTGTCTGGGGTTTTTTCCCCCTACTTGCCAACCCTGCTGCTGCAGCAGCCACACAGAGGATGCTTTGAAAAGATGAGCAGGAAGAGAGGATGATTGAAGGATGGAATAATCAGCATCACCCAGCTGCTCGTATCTCTTCCTGCTTACATGGAAGAGTTCACATGCCTGTGCAATCCCCTGCCTTCATGCATCAGTGATGCCTGCACCTACAAGAAGAAAGAACACAGAGAGAGAGCCAGCTACAGACATAGATGAAGCAGAGGGACAGACTGGGATTGTCAGCATGCTATCTGAGCAGCGAGGCTATGTCAGCCAGAGCTGATATATGTCCAGGGGGCGTGCCAGGTGACTGCAGCAGTGTACCTGAGCCCAGAGACCCAGGACAAACCACGTGTGCTACCACTGCTGTCTGTGTGTCAATATGTGCTTGTTGGTATCTGTTTCCACCTCTGGCACTCTATGCTATCTCTTTCCTCTCCCAGTGAACTTCTGATGATTGTTTTAAATTATATTTTCTGAAGCAGATAAACCCACGCTGTTTACATGCTTCAGCAAGTCAATGCATTACAGCATCCAATGCACATATGAAAATGTGACACACAAAAAGAACACTACCATATTCCTCTAGCTTAGTGAGTTCATAATGCTTTTTTACAGGTGGGCTGTGGAAGAACAAAGCTAGTTAACCTGGAAACAAGCAAAAGAATCAAGTATTTTTGTATTTCCTATCGCTGGGCTTTCCACTGGGCCTTGCTTACTGTGTGCAATGGGTCATTCATAAACCTTAGCACAGGCAGCTGGTGCCAGTCCTGCAGTGAACAAACAGTACAAGCAAACAGTAAAAGCACACAACAGCAGCAAGAACAAATTTGACTAAATGAGTGGGAATGAATATCAACTCCACACAGTGAAACAGAAAATATGCTGGAAGTAGAGAGCAAGTCATGGCAGTAACACATTGCTAAAGGAGTGTACAATAGACAGGCTTTATGTTTTCTGAGCATTACACCTTTATTGAATAAGCAGTTTTCTTGATGACAGAATTCAGCTACCAGTTTTGCTTTAAGAATTGTTTTTATACTGCTGAAAGGAAGGAAGTATGGATATGTTTATACAGTGTTTGCATTTCCTCTCTCTCCCAAGAATTTACTCCTGTGTGGTTTTTTGTTTGTTTTGCTGTTTCTTTATGTATGATAATGGCACTTTTGACTGGCAGTATACAGTGATAAAGTGCCTTTTCTTTTTTTTTTTTTTATGTGAGAGGAGTCTGCAAAAACAATAGTGCAACTACACCTATCAACAGCAATCTAAACCTTGACAATGATAAAATCACAAAGTGGAAGCCACAGATTAAAGTCTGTCTTGAGGAACAGCAGTCCCTCAGCCCACATAGCCCTTCCTGCCACACTAACAGCATGGCATTCATTCCCTGATTTAAGGATCATTGGAGGGCTGGACACCAATCTGTCCCACAAATTGCAAAGAGCCTTCTGATTTTGTAAACTGGATCATTCTGGTACTGTTCCAGTCAGCACTTCCTCCTTTTTTCCCTGTTTGCATCCTACCACCGGGGTCACAACTCTCAGTGTGATGTAGTTTATGATGATCCATATGTCAGGATCTTGAAAAACAAAAAACAAAGGCACAAACAAAACCACCCAAATAACCAACAAACTCACCCCCCTCTCGCCGCCACCCACCAAAATCAGTTCTGTCTCTTAACAGATACATCTGCTGCAATAACTTTCTCTATAGTTCCTTCTTGTTTCCTTGGGGGTGACTGCTCCTCTTAAGCCTTTCCTATACCAGCACTACCAGTGATAGTGAATTAGCACAGCTTACCTGTCTCCTGAACATTTACTTGCTGCTCTGCAGCTGAATGACTCTCATGCTCAGGTCTAATGCTATGCTACATTCCAAATCTGAAAGAACAGCCTGGCACCTGCCAGGCCATCCACCTCAGTGTACTCACAGACATATCCAGCTTCACACCACATTACTTTTGAGGAGGGGAGAAGGGATACCATGCTCCTTGAAGTGGATTTTCTGACCCTACCCTTGTAAGTCCATAATTCATAGTGGATTTTTAAAAAGCTGCGCTATTGTAAAATTTTGTTTGCTTTGTGCATATGCATGTCACAACTCTCCCTGTCAGTTTGGGACTGGAGACTGCACGGCCTCTGCTTTTCTGATATTTATTTATTGCTTCCTTCTCTTCCCGTATTGTGCCTGTGCTGTACTGCCTTGGTCCCACCTGTCTGCCTGCTCTGCAGCAGGACCTCTTTCTATAAAATCAGTGACACCAGCACTCTTCTGTTTGGAGTCAACTGTATATACACCTCATGAAGACCTCTCTATCCACAGTATGCTTGAGGGCTCATCTCTTACTTTCCCTTTAAGAGTTTCATATATTCTGTCATGGTGAAGTCCGAAGAATACAAAGAGTATGCTTTTAGAATACAAATTGAATTATTTTGCTGTACAATTATTAGGAGTTTCCTTACACACAAGAAAGATTGGTTAAAAATTAACTACTCCTGGAACTTTTCAGAAGAAATTACATACTTTTGTGCAGTGGAAGAAAAGATTTCACTCATTACTGAGATGCTTAATTCAGAGCTAATTATGATTTTAAATTCTGGGAGATATTTTCCAAACACTAAAACAGACTTATAATAAGGCTTTCTGTCTAGTTGCATACCAAAGAACAAATCAGTTCAGGGGCAAAGAAAGCTTTTGCAAGCCTGGATTTTAGCCAGTTTTTGTGTATGGATGTTTGTACACACACATATTGATGCATATGTGTGAAAATCTATCAGCAAGATGATTGCTATCCTTATCTCAACCATGTACTATTTGTAAATCACTTTAATACAGGGAGCTTTTCAGGCCTATCATGATTATAGAGTTAAGTGGTTTTAACAGGTTATCTTTTATTTTCCCACTCTGGCCACACACTGCCAGTATTGGATTGATTTACAAGCTAACCTTTGCTAGAGGAGAAGAATTCAATTCCCAAATCTGTACTTCTCTGCTCAATACAATGCAACACTCCTTTCTTTCTTTCTTTTTTGAGAGTGAACGAGACAGAGAAAAGATCTCTGGTAATATTGCCTTTGAAGAAATAATGAATATACCTTTGAAAATATTAATTTGATTTTGACTTCTGGTAAAAAAGAAGTTCTTCCCTTTAACTTCCCTACCCTCAAAGGCTGGCAGGAGAAAAAAATAGGTAGAGCTGCAAAACTGTGGAAGGTTTTTGAATGTGACAGAGCAAAAAGTGCCTGTTTAAGCTAATCACTACCTTTGTCAAATACTACTTAGAAAATCATCCTGAAAAGTGGTTCTTTTAGAAAATACACTGTGCTTTGCTTTTTAAAAGGAGGTCAGAAATCCCTATTTTACAAAGATGAGTGCTAATTTTGTTATAATGACCGATTAATTGCATGATGCTTTATGTCGAACTGAAGTTGCAGTGTCATCTAAGACCTCTGTAGACAAGAGACTCTTTCCAGATTTGCTTGGAAGACAGTATTTAGAAAATATTCTGCAGAAACTGGATGTTATTGCTATTATAGATACCAATTGCAGAAATAAAGGATCTAGATAGCTTAAAAAGCACTTGCAGTTTATCTCTGTAAGTAACCTTAGAAGAGTAAAAGTAATGATAAGTGATTCACTGTAACACTAATATGATCACAAGTGACTTCAGGAAGTCAGAAGAAAAAGTCAGGTGAGCTTTTCACTGCTTCAGGAGCAAAAGTGTATGAGTGAAGAGACATGGTTGTCCAGATTAGATGGGCTAGATTTCAGCTCAGAGTGGGTTGCAGAAGCTGGTATTCAAAATGGAAATGCATCCTTAGTCATCCTGTGTGGATGGCTTAGCACTAAACTACAATGAGGGAGGCAGGTAGGCAAGGGAAGGAAGGCAGGCAGACAGGGAGGGAGGGGCAGGCAGGAAGGAGGGACTGGTGGGAAGGAAGGCAGGCAGACAGGCAGGGGAAGGAATGAAAGAAGGAAGAAAGCAAGAAAAAGGAAGGAAGGGAGGGAAGGAGGGAGGAAGGAAGGAAGGAAGGAGCCACACCCCACTTTGCACCTATTTTCTTCAACTCTTTTTTAACTCCTGACCTTATTGTCACACTTTAATTTCCTCCATACTGGATGACTTGAGGTGGCAAAAAGAGGAATGAAAAATGCAGCTGGGGAAGTGTACAGTTCATTCACAAATGAGGGAGATTTGGGAGAAACAATCCAGACATAACTAATGGATAACAGCTAATGTAGGTCCTTGGCAGTGTAGCAAACTGCTACAGTTGCCTAAGTTGTCAGCACCCCTGTTTGAAATCTATTTGAGGAGCTGGAAAGCACAGAAAAAGTGTAGTTATGATGCATGCTAAATTTTTTTTGAGGGTGTTTTGATTCCACTTAAAGGACCAAGGGATTGGAGTTAATGGCCAGGAGGTCCCTTACAGCATGGCTTGTGACTAGTGATGGTCCCTTCCTGGCTTGTGACTAGTGATGGGTCAGGCACACATGCTTTTGTGATATTCTCTTGTCTCAGAGACCATATGGTCCTGTTACTCAATGATTTCCTTAATATGTTCAAAACTGATTTCTTTCTTAGGAACTTGCTAAAATCCTCCACTAGGACAAGTGGCTCCAGAAGGACAATTCTGTGTCATCATTCTGCTTCACTAACTGTATTATGTTATGTCTTACTTTATTATCCAATGTTTTACTCTGTTAGCAGCTTAATTCTCCACTGGCTCATCAGTGTAGTTTCAAATTGTGTGTATGGCTCATCACAGTAAAACTTGGCTATGTAGGGTCAAGGTGTTCAATAATCTGCCAGACATATTTTAGCTTTGAGAAATGTGGGATGCCATTGGAGAGGGAACTAAGTGTAAAGGTGAAAAGGTAGGGAGCAGTGGCTACATATCAGAAGAACCAGAGGAAACAAGGAAAGAAGGAGACCTGATGTAAAAATACATACTGGGGTATTAATCTTTAGTCATTTAGTGAGGAGTCAGGCAGGAGAAAGTTTCTCTCTGAACTGTTTTCCTAGTACTTGTTTTTCTGAACCTTCACAGTGGTGACTGCCAGAGCTATTACTCTCATTCCTGGCTCTTCCTCCATGTCTTCCTGTGGAGAGGAACCAGAGTCTGCTGGAGGCAAGACAATGCATGGTAGCCATAAAGCATCACAGGACAGCTCTAAATATGCTGCATACACATTGGAATTACATATTTGACTTCAAGTAAAAGATTTTTCTTAGAATTAGATCACCATCTAGCACTGTTGGTTGAGGCTCTGAGAGTTCAGATGTTTCCACTGCTTTGCCTCACTCCCACATTTTTGCTCCTGTCTGCCATTGGTGGACACAGCCTCTCCTGATGCCTCTGATGATCCATTATAGTGACTTGCATCCCTTTGAGGGGGACATATGTTACCCCTGAGAATAGGAGGGGACCTGGGCATACATTACAATGTCTTAGGTTGCTGTTTTCTTTGTGCTCAGCATATGCAGTTTGTTTTGTTTTTTATGAATTATGCTTTAAGCTAAATCTGGATCTTGAATTAACCCAGCAATACATCTTCAGCTCATGGATTTCTTACACTTTCTCTTTTTATTCTTTTTTATGGGTTTGTTTTTTCTCTTCAGATATGAGCAATTGCATATACATCCTGGACTGGCATAAGTCTGGAGGGACTAAATTGTAATGAGCACAGAAAAGACATGATAGCCAATTTGGTAAGTGAAGCAGCACACGAGGAATACCACTTACTTGACTGCAGCCTAATTTATAAAGTAAAGAAATGCACACACATCATACATTTAACAACAGATGGCATAAAACAGACTGTTAAATCTGCACCCCCACACACTCAGCTGTGGTAGCAGAAGCCAGTCTTCTGCAAGCTTGATCCTCCGTGTGAATAAACCAATGTTGATCATTATGATTTTGTGCATACTAGAAGGGAATGCAGCTTCAGCCACAGTTCATACAAGTTATATTGATGGAGAATCTGGGATGATGAATTTTTAGTCTATTTGAGATGAACTGATGCCTTCATACTCAGACAGTGTAAGGCATGTATTCAGAGATGTTATTAGGTCACTGACAGAGAAATCCCTTTTCAGGCTTTTGCCTGTGCAAGCTTCCAATGGAGTTCCACCTGAAAAGCTAGTGACAGAAAAAAAAAAAAAACAAACAAGTGGAGAAAGCATTTAAGGATTCAGCATTGCATGTTGTCTCTAGTTTGAAGTACTATGCATTCAGACTGCAGATGCTGCACCCCGGGAGCTATAGAGGATACTTGCATGAGCAATGCAAACAGAATCTGATGGCTTGTACATGCTGATAATGATGACTAACAAACAAAGAGGGGGTTTTGCATTCTTTGGTTTGTTGGTTTTTTTTCCTGTTGTTGTGACTGGACAGCAGGCTGATTGGACATACAAAAAGGCAGATGGTTTAGATTAATAGAAACATTGGCTCTTTATGGCATAGAATGTCAACTCGGCTGAAAAATTCTCTGCACTTCAGCATAATGCTTGCATAGCGTAGTTATCTACCTCTGTTACACTCCAGATTTTAAGCCATAAGCTGCCCAGAGTGGTTACATTTTATTTAAGACTTTTTAAAAGCCTTTTGGTTTGTTATAACCTCAAATTTGTGCCTGGAGAAAGAGTCACACACTCTTCTCTAAGTGAGAAAAGTATTTTGGTAAAAGATTTTACAGGAGTAAAATACAATCAAGAAAAAATATTTCACTAAAACATTCAGCACAAAAAACCCATTCCACAGAAAATACTATTACAAACAATCAATATACCAGCTTTAGTAAAACATAAATCATTGGTTTTAAGTTACCCACAAGAGAAGGAAAAGAGTAAAAGAAGAAAACAGATTAAAAGGGTAAAGAAAGAGAGAAGAAAGAGAGAAGGAGAGAGAGGAAAGGAAAAACGGTTACCGTACAAGATCTGATGGTTCACATGGTTCAGGTGAGAGAGGAGAGAGCGAGCTCACATGGAGTCTCGTGTATTTATAGAGCTCAGTTTTCCCACCCATGCAGGATATCTGGTCAGTGCCTTCCAGGCCAGAGTGGGGTGTGCTGTATCCAGCCACAGGCCGCAGGGGTGGGGTGTGGGTGGGCTGCCAGGCAGGTCTGCCTTGACTCTCAGCGCGGCTGCAGGGCCTGCAGCTCTGCGTGTGCTCTGCAGGGGCTCAGCTGTGTTGGCCACAGTCCTTCCAGCTCTGCCCTGTGCTCTCAGGGACCCGGCCCTGTTGGCTGCAGGCCGTGTGCTCCCAGCACACCTTCTGTGATACAGCAGCCTTACCATGGACCTGTGGGTCCAGGCCCAGTCCTTACACACACACACTCACACACACACTCTCACAGCGAGTTGGTTCCAATCCATATCAATAGTTCAGTGAGATTCGGATCCAGGATCTCACAACCTGTGAGATATATATTATATATATATATATATATATATATTATTCCTGGGGAGGAACAATACCTCATGGTTTTAAAGCATTTTCAGGGACAACACCATGTCAGAACCCCCATATACTTTGGGAAGGAAGGATCTCCTAATCAGAGGATTTTAAGGATAAAATCTCTCTTAGAGTAGTTTGGAACTGCAAGGTTTGGGGATTTGCTGACAGAATCTCAGCAAAGTGCTAGATAGAAATATTACACTTGTCATTGTTCATCAGTAATGCCCTAAAGGGAAATTCCATTTATTGGGCCTGTTCACAGGAGAGTTTACATTCTGTCTAATGAACCAAAAAAAAAAGGTTTTGGTTTTGTATTTTAGTATGCTGTATTAGATGTAAAGTTACATTTTATTAATTGTTTACTGTGTTTCTGAGAGCTGGAGTACCATAGGTAATTAATTACCCTGGAGTTATTGCTGCTCTCTGTGCAAAAAATGTAATATTTAGTATGTTGATGAGACCAGACACAGCTTTGCTTCCACTTTAGTGAATTCAGCAACATGGTTAAAATGCAAGAACTTGCAGTTTCCCCAGCTGTGAGCAGCATGTGAAAGCACAGCTGTAGATGTGAATAGGTAAGAAAGAGACAACTCTAGACATGACTTGGCATGGCTCAGTTGTGGGACAGGTCTGTGTGTGGGCGATGCAGCTCCACAAAGGCTGAGTCAGGTTGCCGGGTGCCAGGCTGATGGTGCCCTGGAACACTGAGCTCAGAAATCCAAACTGCTCCGTTATTAATCCCCTCCTTTCAGCTTCTGTGGAGAAATCCATGGTCTGAGGCAGTGGCCTTCCTTGGTCAACCTTCCCCCAGCTTTATATGCTGAGCAGGACGCCATATGGTATGGGATATCCCTGTGGTCAGTTGGGGTCTGCTGTCTTGGCTTTCCTTTTGTGTGCCCAGCCTGCTCTGTTATGGGGTGGTGTGAGTAGCAGAAAAGGCCTTGATGCTGTGTAAGCACCGCTCAGCAATAATGAAAACACGTCTATGTTATCAACACTATTTTCTGCAAAAATCCCAAACATGGGCCCATACTATCTACTGTGAAGAAAATCAGCTCTACTCGAGCCAAAACCAGAACATGAAGGCCTTCACTCAAGGATGCTATGAATGCTGAAGTTTTCATGGCTAACAAATGAGAGTAGGTGAATGCTTAAAATAAAACATGAAGGACCATTCTGAAGGAAAATAAGTGCATTTAAGTGACAAAGTATTCTGGCAAAGTGTCACTTTATGATGTCCTTAAATTCTCCGTAGGCACCCACAAATGGCCACTGCCATGGGCTAGACAGTGGGTTAAATAGATCGCTGATAGGTCCTGGCACAACTGATATTTTCTCCTCATGTGATGACCTTGTCCATCTGCTATGACTGTTTTCTGCTCACTAACAGGAAGCAATGAGGACAGAAAGCCTTGTTGTCCTCTATTTATAAAATCAAGGGGATTTGAGTAAATGTTTAGTATTCCTACATACAAATACTGTCTCAACAATACAAGGGGTATGACAAGTAGATAAGTGTTGCAGTGAACACATTCTTTTGTAGCTGATGCTCATGCAATGGTGCCAGCTTCATTTCTATACTATTGGTTTTCAAATCTACAGTATGCTGTGGTCCTATGCTCAGGAATAGTGTTGTGTGAAATGTTTTAAAGAGTTAGTTTAAACAGAAAGCAGAGCATGTTTGTCTTCTAGGAAAATGTGTTACAGCCTGTACAACATAAATTTGTCGTAAGGCTGGTATCTGCAGCTGCTACTGGTTGAGAAATGGTAAGGGAATCGCTTTGCCTTTGCCTTTGCCTTTGCCTTCACCTGCTAAAGCTGATTTACACCCAAGGGTTGCTCCCTGGGTCGGAGGGGATGTTTTACAGGCATGTCTGGAATCATAACTACAAAACATAATTGCAATAATGGAACTTTACCTTGTTATGGCACTTTTCACCTGTTGCACTGAGAACATGGTTCTCCCAAATGGTTTTAAAACACTTATGTGATTAGGTAAAACATCTCCAGGTATGTAAAACCTAAACCATGCAACAGTCCAGAAAAATGAAGCACAGTCTTGCACTATCCTAGTGTGTCATCTTGTCAGTTACTATGTGTACCACCAATTCAACAGACAAGGTGAAGCACTCTCATAGGAGCTGGCTATCGTGAGATTCCAGATGGCCCTTCCTCCTTCTTGCAGCACATAACCTAAATATGTAACAACTCATTCGCCATCACACTGAGAATCTGTTACTGGAGTGACACAATGAAATGAATTGCTGGGGAAACAAAAGGCAGTTTGGGGACTTTTGCATAATGTTCCCCACTGAATTTCAGGCTTTCAAAAACAAAAAAAAGTTTTTTTTCAGCATGCCTCATAGTATGAAACAAGTAATTCACAGAAGGATGTGCCTTCATCACTCGATGCCTTAGAAATAACAAAGGCCATTGTCCATGAAAGAAAATTGCTCTCGTGCAAAGAGCCAGTTTATCAACCTGCACTCCTACCATAAAGTCATCTTTATTCACCTAACTCTATCAACAAGCAAAATAAGCTTCAGATATTTTTTTGGCTGATGAGATATGGGAGGAAAGGCAGAAGGTATTTCAAAAAGCAAAACTGAAAAAAGTGATCAGTGCCTCTCATTGCAGGTGCACACTTGTCATTTGTGTGCCTCAGGGTAAGAGGGAGTCAGAAGTGCTTTCAATTTACTGTATTTGATTTCACTTCTGAGAGTAACAATCTGTTCAGGGACTCAAACTGTGATGGTGGAAGTATGTCAGATTTGGGATTTGCATTCATAAAGGGTTTGAAGAAGAGAACAATACAATACTCATCCTAGAGGTGTACTCAGGATGGGCTGCTACAATTACCTGTTTCATACATGATTTCAAGTGCAGTAATTCTTTAGGTAAAATGTTTCACAAACATAACTCAGGTCTGCTTGGGCCAAAATGTAATTGGGAATCAGGAGTGAATCAGAGTGAATACTGACAGGGTGTGTAGGGTGTAAGATAACCTAAGGAATATTTATGGATGGTATAGCACTGAGCAATCTTCAGATAAATCATTAAAGATTAATGATAAACTGGCTGAGGAGAATAGGGATTCCAGTAAATGCTGAGGTATCAGCCACAGGAGCTCAGCTGACATCTTTTCCTCAACTATCCTGTCCTCTGAGAAAGGAATTTTTTGGCTGTGAATCACAGAATCATCTAGATTGGAAAATACCTCTAAGATCAAGCTCAACCTTTGACTGATTACCACCTTGTCAACTAGCATGGTGGAAAGTCTTTGAAAGTGCACATTTTTTTAACTCCCATGAGAGCTGGATGGATGTGCAGATTTTGACTTTACCAGGCTTTCTTTATCTGCAGCATCCAAGTTTTCATCAACAGTCCCATGGACAAGAGGTTAGTACAGGAATTGCAGCAGAGTTTATAGCCCTTTTTCTCTCAGAGCAGCTAAATGACTGAGAGTCATTCAAATCTGGTTTCTGTGAGGTATAAAAATATGATGCCATTAGACCTCATTAATGAGCTGCTAAGAGCCACACTCCACAGAAACCAACATCCCCATTCTCCCAGGCAGTAAATCAGCACTGTTCCATTAAGTTTAAAGGGCTCAAGCTAATTTGCACTGACTGAGGATATCACACTGTAAACTTAGGCTCCCACAGTGTATGGATTGCTTCATTCATCACAGCTGTCTCCAGCTGGCAGAGAGCACCTATTCAGCTCCACAATAAAACAGAGTAAAGCAGGAAATGAATAAGAACTTGACGCCCTTGTGGGACTATATGGAGCATGTACATTTTCTTAACATCATATGGGCTTTGGCCAGGGTGCTAATGATTCAGCTGCTGAGCTTGGGGATGCAGCAAAATAGTTTAAAATCTCTGTAGTATCTTAAGTTCTATATAATGCAATGGTATATCTAACATAGTTACAGGACAACATGGATACTGGGTTAGTCCATTTATGCAGTCTTTGTAATCTGTCAGAAGTTTATCATAGAATATAAAAGACTTTAAAATGTATTTTTGCATTCTCTGGCTTTTTCAGTTTTCATACTGGTGTGTCGTGGGTTACCAGCTCCCCCCTGGGCTGAAATGGTCAGGCCCAGGTAGATTTCCGGAGAAAAAGCCAATCAAAAGTTTTAGTAACGCCTCTGCTAATGACATATTTAAGAAAACGGAAGAGAAGGTGAGTTGTGCAGAAGAAATTTGGCAGCCATGTAGGAGGGAGGCAGCAGGCCCCCAAGTAGGGGGGCCAGGCCCCTCTCCCCCCCGCCTTTGGCTGGGGGCAGGCATGGCACTGAAGTCTCTCCAGCCGTGACGTGTAACAGTGGAGAAACAAACTCCAGACAGAAGCTGCCCACTTGCAACTTGTCTGCAGAAAAAATTCCAGCCCAGGGAAGAACCAGGAAGACTTGAGATAACCAGCTTCCTCCAAGGTCAGTTGTAGCAGGAGAAGAGCTGAGGCGAGGGGGGAGTTTTTCCCTCCCCCCGCCTCTCTCCAGCAGGGGAAAGACTGAAAGTTACAAACCCTATGCTACCTTTAGAAGATAACTGGGGTGCAGAGACNTGGACCCACAAGGAGAAGCCTATTTAAGACTATCTCCAGTGGGAAAGGGATCCCACAGGAACAGGGGAAAGGATTCAAAGCCATTCCCTGTAGCCTGTGGTGAAGACCGGTAACGCAGGCTGTCTCACTGCAATCCATAGAAGGGATCCCACAGGAACAGGGGAAAGGACTCAAAACCCACTATTCCCTGTACCTGTTGTGCAGACCATGGTGTAGCAAGTATCCTCTTGCAGTCCATGGAAGACCTCATGGAGCCTGGCTGCCCCCCTGGCCTCTGGTCCTGGCTGGAAAGGAGGAGGGGCAGGTCCAGTCCTGAGGCTGACATGCAGCAGAGCCTAGAGGGAGAGAGAAAGAGGCTTCCAGCTGCAACAAATTGGAGCCATTGCTTCAAAGGTAACAGAAGAGAAACCTACAAGTGCTATGGAAATCGCTTTAAAAGGAAGAACCTTTCTTCCTCCTGGACTGATACAAGGAGGGGAGAAATGCTTTTTTAAATACTTATGATGATTTTACAAAAAAGAAAAAACTTTTCTCCTGAACTGTTAAAGTGAGGAGAAATGCTTTTGTTGGAACCTGGCACTCAGCCAAATGCCCAAGCGTGAAGAGAGGACCTTCCCCCCTCCCTTGCCTTCCCAAGGCGGGGGAAATAAAGACTGAAAAACCTGAGATGAGCCAAACTTATAAATAACTTACTAACATTCTTCTCATAAGATAAGCAAGTTTAATGAGAACTGCTGTAGTATATTATTCCTTAGTCTTTACCTTGTTAGTAATAAATCTTAGTATTATTCCCCTTACGCCAAGCCTCTGTTTTGTCTGTATAAAACCTCTCTCAACTTACAGTAACTGTGTGGAGGGGGGGGGTTCGAGAAAAAAATTGATCCCTGGTAAAACCCATGACATTTTTGGTGTTTCTGCCCAGTTACAGACATGGTGTCTGTAATTTAGTTATGCTCAGAAAGAAACAAGGAATAATTCAAAATTGATATAAATTACAATTATTTCTGATGAATGAGGGTATTTCTACCTCAGATATTAGATATTTCTACTTTCTGGCCCTTTAATGGGACTCTGGAAGATCAGCAGCATGACCCTGAAGAAGAAAGCCTTAATGGAATTCAGAAGTCTTTGTATAGAACTTAAATAGCTGTGAAAAAAATACAAATACATGCATTGGCCAAGCAACAACTTGTCTTTTTCTGCCACTCCACCTAAGTTCAAATCAGTTCCTAAGAGAGCTGTTGATACTTCTGTACCCAATCTCACCCTTCCAGGACACCTGGTATCAGCTGCTTTGCTTATCTGTGGTAACCAGAAGATATTACCTGGACTGCAGGCACCCTATGTAGGCAAAAAATAACAAACTGAGCCTCCTCAGCCATGTCCTTGGTATTGGTTTCATAGAATATATATGACTCAACTATTTGGAAGTTAGTTAGAATAAGGAGAATAAGGAGAGTTTCAGACTGTGAGAGGGAAAGTACTAATTTTTTCCCCACTTAAAAAAGAAAAAAAAGAAAAAAGTGTAATATTTGAAGAGTTTTGAGCTCTACAGACAATAGTAGCAGGGGAGAAGAAAACTTATAGGGAATAATGCAGTAAGAGTAATCCATTTAGAAAATACTAGGTGGCATACAGCATCTATGACCTTATCCCAAGAAGCTTAACAACAAATCTTATGTTCTTAAGTCTAAGTAACCCCAGTAGGTACACTGTCCTCAAGGGGCAAATCTATTCTAAGCTCCAGAAGTTCCATCACAAAAGGGAAGAGAGAAGAGAGGATCTTGCTGCACCTGCAGGTAGCTTCTCCCTCGAACAAGCAGATGATTGTGAGACACATTCTTAAACAAGTACCCAGCTGTTACATTATTACCAGTTCTGCTTATTAAAATACAGCTGCATCAATACAAATATGGAAAATCCATTATATGATTGTGCTCTGGACTTATTTGGCCTGGAGCTGAAAAATGCTTTTCCAACTTTTGTTTCTGCTTCCTTCAATACCATGGCTGCTTTGGTTCCCATTTTCCCTGTTAAAGTTTGACTAAATGTATGCTAACCTAGGCCTATGGGCTCTTTAAAAATTACCAGAAGTCTGCAAAACTTCAAGAGCACTACATTCATCGTCATGTTTTTGTTGCGTGAAAGCAGCTTGGGGAAATCCTAACACAGAGAACCAGCCGTCCCCCTCTCCCCCTGTTTTGGGAGGAAGTCTTTCAATATTGCTCAGGGGTCTGGTGTTTGGAATGACGTCTGAAGGCTTCACTTTGTGGCTGTACAGATTGTGATATGCACTCCAGTTAATACATCTAGCCCTGAGTATGGAAAACATAACTATTATGATAATGAAAAAAGAATTTTCTACAAGAATATTATGATTGTATATTTTGCCTGAATGTTATTTATTGTATTACACTGTTCCCAATGGGCTGGAAATTCTTTTAGGGTAGAATAATTTTTCCTGTTTCTGTCCATTACTTAGTTAAATGCAACCATTACTTTTATGGCAGCTTTGGGCTATGCCAAAATATCAGTAACATCAAAATAAAGATGATACTCTTGTATTCATTTTCCCTGCTAATGTGCAATAGGTTGTACACTCAGTTGTGAACATGTCCTAACCACCTAATTGCTGTTTTCTGTCTTGGAGTAACCCTCTTTAAGTTTACAGACTTAAGATGTGCCTCCAAAAACATACAGTGGCCACATGGCATGCAGCAACATTAAAGTTATCGTATGTCACCACAGCCAATTAAATCCAAATCATATTTATCAAGGTGGATTGTAATGATTAATGCTGAATTGGTTAGGAAAATCAACTGTGTCCTGCTACAAAGTTCTCAGGGATATAACTTCATTTGCTATTAAAAGGAATTCCAGCGTGCTTTCCCTACTCAGATTGAAATTTCCTCTACTTGCTGTGTGAGTAAAAGTTGAATTCTGACCCTGGTTGCTGGGACATGAGTTTCCTGCTGGCTTGCCTTCTGTGTACCTTTCTCAAATGTGGATTTCTCTTGTGAGATCTGCCATTCGGGGGCTGTTTGGACATGTTATTGAGTCTACTTAAAGCATAAAAGGATTGGGAAGACAGGGAAATGGATGAGAGGAAAAAGCACATCCTGTGTTTTCCGGTTCTCCATTAGGTACTAGTGGGAATGGAAATAGCCACTAGCTGTGCAGTGATTAGCCAGTACCTCAAACAGACAGATTTTACAGCCCACAAGTTCTGTTTTAGGTTGCATCATTAAAGAAGAACTATCCTTTCTCATGACATTAGCACTTAAGTTTCATGTAGCCACTGGTGCTCAGATTCTCTCTGCTGTTTCCACCAGTTTGAATCACAGCAGTTCAACCCCCTTTCCGGATCCCCAGCTCTACTGCCCTTGCCAGTAGCCACCAGTGTGGGAAGGCACTGGGTCTTGCCTATCTGGGGGTACAGGTGCTGGAGATGTGGCACAGATTCTCAAATATTATTTATTATTAAAAAGGCTAAATAGTTATAGAAGCTATATAGCTATAGAAAGTCTGATAGCTATTTAGATAAGTTAGGTTGTAAGAAGAATAAATATAGACTGTAGTAGCTATATAAACCTGTGGTAAGGAAACCCCTGAATAAAAATATGATTGTACAAATGCTGTATAGTATTTCTTTGCTTTTTTTGGTAGCCACAGGCTGTGATCTTGGACTAAGAGTCAACCATAACATTCTTTGGGGCCTTAGATGTTCTTGCAGGTGATGCATCCATAACATTATGTTTCAAGACTAAAAGAGTTGTTAATATCAGCTTTTATACCATGATAACAGCTAGACAAAACTCAGCTAAGTATTAAGGGGCTTACTGTGTTGTCTTAACATTCATAAACATTTAGGATTCAGGGATATATCAATGCATTTCAATTCTATATGCAAATAGCTGTAAAACTATGATCTGCACAGAGAGATGAACAGTTCAGAGGACTTGTTATAAGCTTTGGAATCTCTGTTTCTTTTTTCCGCTCCAGTTTTCACTGTGGCCAATAGTGGAGTAAAAACTGTTGTTATTATTGCTACTATAATGATTCGGCCACCACTGTGAAAAATAAGTTATCAGTCTTATTTCTTCTATTTGTAATTGTGCTTTAACACCCCAGCATTCAACAGAATGCACACCAGTGGGTACTGACAGCAGAGACCCCAAAGATTTGGCTGCCAAACCACATCACTGGAGCAATGACATGAAGTTTACGACAGAGGAAATGACTAGTTTTTACAGCTACAGTTTGATTTTTCTTTTTACCAGCCTTAAATTTTCTCCATAGAAAAATGTCTTTTTAGACAAGAAATTATAGCCTGCAGAAAACATCTGCTAGTAAGCTGATTAATTAAAGACTACATTCCCTGATAGCAACTATTGTGTCAGTCAGACTGGAAATGAGAGAATATGGAAAGTATGGCTGAAAGACTGGAGGAGAGTAGATATAATTAATGGTAATAAAGGTTTCTGAAGGGCCTGGACTTGAACGTGCCATGGTTTAGCAATAGGCCAAAAAAATCAGAGGCTCATTAATCTTAGTAACCCAAGGAAGTTTAATTCATTAAGACACAAAGCCTTAAAAACTGTCCTGGGTGCACAAGTGAGTAATTTTCCCCAGTCAACTACCTGCCAGATAGAAAGACAGAAAACCAAATCGACACTGAAGGCAGGTGTGTCCTCCTGCTAAGTTTATGTTCCTTGTCTCTAATTGAAAGAACCATGACAGATGTTTTAAATCTCGTCACCTGTACTGTGCTTTCTCAGGTAACCTCTGGGGACTGCTGGTTTTCCCCAAGCAGAAGTGCGAAACAGAAGTGCCTTTCCCAAGTCCTGTGCTTGCAGGTGGAAACAGCATGGAGAGCCCTAAACTCCACAGGTACTCCTGCAAGTTAGTCACCCAGATGGAGCATCTCTAAGGCTCTGCCTTAGAAGCTAGAAGCTTAGAAGCTAATGAAGTCACTTGAAATTACACTTGCTGCGTGGAGTCAGCTATGAGAATTGGTGTTTCTCACCCTCTTGGGTGCCAAGTCACAGAGTGTGATGTTAACACAACCAATGCTGCCATCATGTTTGTGTATTTAATGGCTGGTTGTTCAGGAATTAGAATTTTTCACCAGGTATCTTGGTAGTTAAGAAGTAATAATGCTGGAAGAATTATGCCTCATGAGGTCAATAATAGTTGCAATCCCTGTTGAGACATTTTGCAGGCTGCTGCTGAAGGGCTGAGGGCCACCAAAACCCCAAAACTGAGGTTGTGTGTAGTCATACTGTGATGAGCTGAAGGTCTATATGTTCTCTCTAACCTTCCCCTCATGATGGTTTATTTGGTTCTTTCTGTCTGTAATTAGGTAGATAAATGGGTCTGGAAACATGTGTTTCAGGTTTAAATCAGGCTTATTTTGGCTGAAGCTACTTACTTGTTTGGCCGGTTTGGGACAGGCTTAAACACAACCAAAGTAAATGGCAACACCAGGAAACACAAATAGTTTTGCACCAGTCTACCTGAACTAGCATGGGGAAAACCGTCACACATTTCTCCACCTGTCAGGGGACATCCACCCTACTCTGTGAGGGTGAAAGTGTACCCACTACCTGCTTGAGGGATTTGGATTTGCAGGAGCAAAATAGCCCACAGACTTCGTGCTTCAAAGTCCTTGATTTTCCATCTTTGCATTATTTGAGTAGGAAACTGCCTGGAGAGCCTGTTTTTTATTCAGCTTTGTGGTATCACACTTGGCCTCAGTCATTAGCAGTTATAGGACCCCAAACCCTTTTGTTAAAAAAGTAAAATCTCAGTCAATGACATGACCCCCTTTCAGCTTGTCTAAGAAAGACGTATAATCAGAAGAGATCTATGCTGGTACAGAACAAGCTTTTGGAAAAGAATCTACAAGTGCAGGAAAAATGGTCTTATTTTAATTTAATAAAGCAATAATTTAGTGCCTTTAAAATATATTCTATAATTAAAATAATAGAAAGTGAAATATGATTGTCTGCTTATTACAATTAACTGTCAGTGAATCCTATGCCATAGAAAAAAAATTTTATTTCAATCTCAGGAAAGAAACCCTACATGTTAGTTTCTATGTGGATAAAATATGGAAATATGGATAACATAAATATATAGATACAAAAAATATATCCATATAAAATATATGCATTATATTTGAACACATGGTCTGTGGTAGAAAAGGAGTTGAAAATGGTCTAATAAGAATCTATCCTCTGATGCAGAATTAAGGCTACAGCTTAATACACAAGTGTAAGAGATAATTATTCAGAAGAATGATTATAGGCTACCCCACAGCATAATGTACAGCCCTGAGTCTTGAAAAAGCCATTAACATGAAAGACAATGGAAATGCTAAACTAGGAACTTATCTCCTGATTTTCTTTACCCTCTTTCTTAGGGAAGGACATAGGACAATTATGTCATATAAAAGAACAAATTAAAAAGGGACAGAGTGGGAAAAATCTATTTTCAGCTGCTCTAACAACACTAATTCACTCCCTTGTATATTTGGCTCCCCTTAAATGGAAAACTCAGCATTAATTCTGAGCATGACATAACCACGCTGTGTGTGCGTGCGCGCATGCGCACCTGGAGAGTGCACATTCTGGAAGCGGCATCAAACTGCAATTCCTCAATTTTTTTGGCAGCTGGAGCGTAACATTGCCTTTTAAGTAGATTTTCTTGCATTTAATTTGTTGGATTAACAGAAGTAAAATGGTGGTCATAGGCCAGAAAAACATTGTGTCTGTCTTTTCTTCTTTATTGGCTTGCTCTCTGATAGTATTATATTTCACTGTCTGCCAGCTGGGTGACAGACTGCCTGATGAAAATTTATCATGTTGCCCTTTGTTGTGGACACAACATGTCATAAGCAAAGTATCCATGATGTCATGGTTTTAGCCTCTGGTGGATGTATAGCACAAAAAATAAAAGCTATAAACCAGCAATTCCTCTGTGCAATTTTACTTGCTTTTGTGGTGGCTTACGTTCTTACATTTATTAATTTTCTTCTGTTAAATGTTTATACTCTGTTATGTACCAAAAATTAAACCATATGTTTTCCTTAAACCAATCACTTGTTCTTCATGGGTCTTGATATTCAAGTATAGAGGGTTTCTTTGGAAGCCCTGAACAAACATGGTTGTTTCTGCTTGTTTAGCTCACATATCCCCCAGATTAGTTCATGTCTCACAATCCTACTGGATTGACAACAAGTGCACCTGAATACATCAGAAGGTAAAATGTTGCTTCCAATGACTTCTTTGACTTTTTTTTTTTAAGAAACTCAGATAGTTCTACTCAAATATTTAAAACCATGAAGATGTCCTCTTTCACTCAAGGCAATCTGAATTTTAGAATGCCACTACTGAAACACGTCATATGTGTTCTCTTTACATAACTTCAAGTAAGAGGATCCCTTCTGGCATCTGACACCCTGGGGTAAAAATAGATTTCTCAGCCCAAAAAAACAGAGGAAAACTTGCTTCAATTTCTTAAAGGCAGAGTAAAATTTCCCTTGAAACTGAGGGTGTGGCCTTAAAGTTTCATTGGCTTCTTAAGCTGATATATTTGTGGCAAACCCCATTGATTCAAGAAGATTAAATTGTTATGCAATAAATAGACACTCCAGAGTTTTACAGCATCATAGACATTTTCCCCTTATGCAAAGACTGTTGTATCCTGCACAGAGCAGTCAACAAGACACCTGGCAATTAAGTGAGATGGAAAATTTTTGCTACAAAATGTAACTGATTCCTCTCAGTAGTATCATCATTACCATTACCATTTAGGTTATTCTGATTCTGGAGGCTTTTCTTCTGTAAAATGTGTCCTGCTGAACTTTCAGGCTGTGACTTTGGCTGTGAAGCCACTATTTTGAGAAAAACAGGTTCCAGTCCCAGGGTTCCAGTTTTTTGTGGAAGTTTGAGGAATGACTGTGCTCCAGACTACAGGCAATCATATCTCACATGTAGGGTCTCAGCCACAGAAGATTATATTTTTCTCCTGTTACATCATATAATGGAAATGACATCTAACTCTGAAGTCAGATCAATTAAAAAAAAATTCCTAATACACAGTATTTCTTTTTGTAATCTGTGTCATTCCTTTTCCCCTTTATCTAAAAAAATCAATTTTGTTTTGATTTTGTTGAGAACAGGGCAAACTTTCATAAACATTCAGAAAAAAAATTATTCCACCTAAAGTGTGCAAAATGCTACACAAAATGTACTGATTGTTATGCCTTGGTACAATCATGCATATATCTCAGTATGTGCCTCTCCTTTTTCAGTTGCATGATGTGAATTTTAATTAATTGTAGTAAGGATGGAAATGACAATATGGCAAAACCTGCAGCTTGTTTTACATCAAGTAAGCCATTATGTTTTGCCTGTTGTATAATCACTTGTCTGTACACAAAAGGTAGAAAAAGTTGGTCAGGATTTAGTGCTGTTTGACTACCACTTGGCATGCCCATTAAATTACTGCACAAAAAAGACAACAATGCAGACTCAAGCCCCGAGACTTGTGTTAACTTGACTGCATAAATGGTCTCCAAGTTTAAAAACAATTGAACAAAAGAGCCACCATGGAGTGATTAAGATTTATTTGGGTGCTGGAGTGCACAGCTGCTGCGGGGAGGAGGGAGGGAGACAGCACTCATCCTAAGGGCTCGCCTGTGCTTGGCACAGGTCCCAGCTGTGAGGGGAAGAAATGAGCAACTGTGCAACCTTTGTGCTCCTCTGCTTCCTCAGGGTTGGCCTACTCCCCCAGCACTACAGGATCCCTCCCACAGAGGTACCGATCAGCAAAGGGCTTGCCAGGCTGCAGCAGTGCTCTGATTAAGTGTGATCTCACCACACCATGCTCCAAATTTGTTCAGTTCACCTGAAGGCATACCTGTGGTACTTTTGCATTAGTGCAGAAGGGCAAAGGGATAGAAGTCGGGTAAGGAGTGGTCTGCCAGCTTACAGGTGAATTTTGTTTCTTCAGCACGCTGGCTTGAATGCTCAGCACTGTTTTCAAAGCAAAACAAAAAAAGCCTTTCACTGCTTCGGTATCTGCTTTGATAATAAGGTAAAGGTCACAATCATAACAATGTAGCATGATTTTGTTAAGTTTAAGAGGAATCTTGATTTTTAAAAATGTTCTTAGTTGCATAGTCTTATAAAAACTGAATAGAAACATCTGAAGGTCAGCAACACTAACATCCTTAAGGCATTTGCTCATCCTATTAGCTTGATGATTAGAAAATGTACTTATGCTGAGTCTGTCAGTGCATTATAAATACAGTAGGCATGTATACGAGACTTTGAAACAACATAAAGTAAATCCAGATTATTGTTGAACTTCCCATGTAACCCGAGCATATGAACAGGACAAGTCTTGGAACTACTGGCTGAGGCTGTGAGTTAAGCATATCAACAGAGAAACCTCACTGAGCTGAGCCAGGTCCTGAAGTACATTTACTTTCATTAAAAGCATTATGCTAGTTCTGCCAAAGAGTAACATTTTCTTCTCACTTTAGTGGTTGACATATGCATTTGGGTCCATTACTCTTTCCAAAGAACAATGCCTGGTTTTGTGGCTTTCTACCAGAAAGCTTTACTGTGTCATTCTTAAAAGAAACAAGCATCATAATAATACATTGATTAAAACTGAGTAATAAAGTCTGATCTAAGTTGCAACACAAAACTTGCCCAGACAAGGACCTGAGCAGCCTGATTTAGCTTTGAAAGGAGCCCTACTTCGAGCAGGAGGCTGTACTAGATGACCTTCAAGAATTTTTCTGTGGCTGTGTACTTGAAATTCAGTTAATGACACAATATTTTTTGTTTACTCTTCCTGTTACTTCTAAACATGCTGCTTGCATGTTAGACTAATCAGTACACCTTGTGGAATGAACATATATGAAATTCATGTGGTTGGATTAAGTTTGTATATATGTAATTTTTGTGTTCTCCTCAAGCACAATATGTTTAATGCAAAATCTTGCAACTAACAGCAAAGTAAATGTCCCTATGGCGCACATCGCCTACACTGCCTACTGGATAAACCACAACAGCAGAACACTAGCAGAACTCACTTCAGGTCTTTGCTAAAATTTGGTTAAATTATGGCACTGGGCGTCTTTAAGTGGAATCTGCTTATACATGTGTGCTTGGGTATATGAGTATATCTATGTGCATGTACCCAGATTCCCTTAGAGCTTTACAAGTCTTGGTTAATACTCACAATGGCCTCATGACTTGTTACAAGTGGAAGAGCTGTGGCACAGAAGAGATTTGCCCTAAATGAAACAGGAAACAAGAAGTAGACTGAGTGGAATACACTTTCCACTTACTTACCACATGAGCTATTTAATAGCCTTTCATACATACACATCTGAAGGCAGCTGTGACTCCTTATGAAGCATGGGACCATATTGTCTAATCACACTTCTAAGGTCCATGAAGTTCGAACAATCAAACATGATGGACTAGAGCACAGAAACTCTGGAATGCCAAGGGATCCTATGACAGTTCCTCGTCGTAGCTACTGTGTCAGCTTGTGTGCTGAAGATAAATTGCTGAGTGAGGGATTTTCTTCTCTGAGGATTTCTGTGACTTCTGCATATTTGTTTCCTCTCTCAAGAACACTGCACAAAGTAAATTGGGCTCTTAATTGGTACACTGATCTAGGTACTTCTGTTAAAAGCAAACTGGAAGTTCCTAGCAAGTCAAACTATAAATTTGTCAAGCTGAAAACACATTGATTTGATTTCCTTCCTATTTGCAACAAATAGAAAGAACCAAAATTAAATCACTGGTAATGTACATTCCCTGCTACTGCTCTTTATGGCCCTTTTAATCCTCATCATTTTAATAGCTGAGTTGTGTCTAGCTGGTCTTTTGGACTTTCATCTAAAGTCAAACTAGAGAATGGTATTTAATGCAGCTCATAAAGTAACGGGTTATGCTGAGAAGGATCCCCTGCAAGAAGAGTTAATATGGCAGCTTCACCGTTGACTTAAACTGATTTTACGCTTTAGTTTATCCTTGTTCCTCTGCTTCAACAGATGGATGAGGCATTTTATGCTGCCCTCAGAAGAGGGCTGGAGCCTTTCCATAAGCCCCAGACTCTCTGGCAGGAACTTATCCTTCAAAGAGCACCTCAGGATGTTGCTGCAGGCCATATGGAAGCCTCCCAGACTTTCTGTGCTTTTCTGGTTGCTCTACATTTTGCAACATGAACAGTAGGGAGTTTGCATGTCTTGCTTCTGTTCTTAGATTTACCTATGCAATTGCTTCTGATCACTATGAATTTGGGTCAGGTTCCTTCCTGTGATTTATAGCTAACACAAAAGAGATTGAAAGTTACCCAAGGCTATGGAATGACAAAAACAAAATGGGGACACAGCCCAGCCCACCACCTCACAGTGCATTCATCACTCTACGGTCACTGCCCACAACGGGCTCTTCAGCATTGGGAAATTCAGGGTTGCTCATCCATCTTTGGTTACCCACTTTGCACTCCTCTGTCCTACAGACCTTATTGCACAGTACCGAGAGCCTTCAACAACAACAAAAACAACAACAACAAAAGGGGGGGAGGTGCAGGCAAAGGGGAAGCTGCCACATACTTAGGTGCACCAGAGGCACTGGACTATTCTCTGTTGATGATGGGGTTCCCCGTGGCAGACCCCTCTCTCAGCCCCTTCTCTTCAACTGGAGTGTGAAGCTTCACTTCTTCCCTACAGGGACAACAAAACAGGCTCTGAAAAGAATTAATTGACTTACACAATTATTTCAATTCTTCACTGATTCTTTAACATGATTGTTAAGTTCTTAATAACAAGACTGGCTGCTTGACTTCCTTCCATTCTGAAATAATTCAAAGGCAGATTAATTTTCTCAATTGTCCCTACAGTACCATGTAAAAAAGTGCCATGTAGTGTTTGTTAACAAACTTCTAATCTGACACTAACTGAAGTGTCAGATTAGAAGAAGAACAAAATAAATACCAAGTTGAAATATTAATGCCGATATACTTCACAACCATTTGCAGAGTCCATACTCTGAAGTGGATCCATTTAAGTGCTGATGACTAAATGAAAGTGTTGGAGTAGTAGCTCCTAGTCAAAGTCATGTCTGTCATGTTTATACAGAGAGCACTAAACACTCTTCTGCTAGAGATTCTTGATGGTCACCAAGGGACCGACCTTCAAGTGGTGTCATGTAACTGGGAATGTCTGTTGCTTGCATACGACATTTAAATGCATGTGACACCTAAGATGGTGGTAAATGGTTTTTTTGAATGGTTTTTCTCTCAAGTGGATGCACTGTTATCAAATACTAAAATGGAGTTCTCATGACACCATTTGAATTATGTTTTCTGTAAATACGCAGTTTTACAATTTTCCCTTCTCTGCATTCACTTACATAGATTAAACCAGCAATGGAGGCTGCCAAAAAGACAAAGGTCTAGGAAGAGCTAGCACTTTCCATATGCTACAATCTGTCAGATACCCACTTTCATCCAAGTAATTGTTCAAACTCTTGTTTCTGAGAAAAGATAGAGGTATATTACAATTACAAAAATGCCAAGTTTTACCTCGTACCAGGAACTTGATAATGTGTACGGATCACAACCAATAACTTAAATTCTATAGACATCATCCTACCTGTCCCTCCTGCCCTCGATTATTTCAACCTATTCTTCAACCAAAAAAGGTTGGGGGAGAAGGGGCAGTGGTTTGAATGTGGTCTAATTAAAGAATAACCGATGTTTCTTCTTGTAAAACCAGAATGACCAAGTTGCTCCTGCATCAATATGTCACATGTAACTTGAATTTTGTTCTAAGGCTTTATTAAGTGTCATTATTTGTAAAAAGTTCATGGAGTGAACTTCTTTCACCACTGGAGACACAAGCTGAAAAGTTAGAAACTCACAGTATTTGTCACCTAGACAGTAGCAAGCACAATACACTATGGAATTAACGAATCACAGTCTAACTTTCTTGGAAGTTTAAGTCTTAATTGAAATGCACACATGAGCTCATATATTTAAGGGCCAAAAAAAGGATAAGTTGTCCAAACAAACCCACCACTTCTCAGTTGTACGCATCCTCAAAAGGGATGCTACAGTAGGCAGCACTGCTTCTAGCTTGTTATGGTGTTGACTGTATTCAATGATCAGCCTTTCCAAGAGACCTTGCAACAGTATTTTCCAGTAGAAGGAATGTTAAATTAATCTTTTCAAGTTGCTATCCAACTTTGAATCTATGCACTCACAGTACAACAAAATATTTCCATATATTTTGAAGTTTGACTCTAAGAAAGCACATCTTGGGGAGGAAGAAAAAAACCCCTAAAATCTGTCTAGTTTTCCTACAGAGGACATCTCCACAGCAAAACAAAAAAAAAATGCAATTATTTATGTGGTTTTCTCAGTCATTTGTCTTGATTTAGTGCTTAGTGTTTCCTATGGTCAAGCAATTCATTATAGACCAAAGACTGTGTTAGTTGAGTTAGCCTTCAGTAGCCTGTTCAGGTTGTTGTGATTTTTTTTCATGTATGGTATGAAGCATTTGCCAGTGCTTGACAGAGGTGTGCAAGAATCCTTGCCAGGGCTGTGCACAGGAGAATTAAGGCCATCCATCATTCTTTCCACAAGCAGTCCCTATTTTAGATGTTCAAGAGCCTGTTAGCAGCCTAACTTGATTGCACAGCCTCTCTGTCCCTCCCTTGCTCTGAAGACTTCTTTATTTGATACGGGAAGTTTGAAGTTTTTTCAGGACACAAAGTGAAAACCAGCAAATCAGGAACGTATTAAGTTGGCTTTTGCACTTCAACAGAGCAGACAGACCTCTTCAAACACCTTCTTCCGGTAAGTGACTGTGAGCCAGCTCAGAGACAGAATAGGAATATGTTTCTTCAGAGACATGCTGTGGCATAACTACAGAAAGTATTGGCAGGCCTCCACTTACATCCAAGGTTATGAAGTGAAGAATGCTTCTGTAGCTGTATGCTTTTTTCTTTGTCTAAGGAGTCCCATGCTATTTTTCCAGCCTGAGTCTTTGTTCTGTACTTTTTCCATAATCTGGCACGATTCAGCACTTACATAAAAATAGATAAATGGACCTTCACTGTTTCAGCAAAGATCTGATTGGAAAAAAGTTATGTTCATTAAAAATGTAGGCAAATACAAGCTGGGTTAGGAAAAGGCATACAGCAGCTATCTGTAGGGGAATGAGGTGCAGAAGGGGAAGGAACATCAATTCCCTTTATGTTAATTTCTCTCTGTTTTTACAGCACTGTAAATATTTTACATCATTGCTCAAAGGCAGATCAAATAGGAGTCAGAAAATGTGAGAGCAGAGGGAGTGTAATAAGTGAAATTTACCTATTTGTAAGGGAAAGAAAGAGCCACTTTCAAATCCAGCTTTGCATGCACACTGGCTAGCAGACACTGAACAGAAACACACAGTATTTAGAACCAGAGGGCTTATGCATTCATCTGGGAAGCAAAAAATATACCATTACTTTGAATACTACCTCAATAACCAAATAAAGCCACATTTTTGTATCTATTAGCAGAAAATTCTTCAGGTGGAATGTAAAGTCAACATAACAGTGACATCCAATCAAAGAGGTTATTAATGTGCCATTGCTCTGTGAGCCAACCAGGTTGCAGCAGAAGAGCTGAGACAGGGATGATCTTTGAGAATTCATTTAGTGGATATCAGCACAGCCACAGGCTGCTGCTGCAGGAGTGCTCAGTACAGATATACCATGTGCATTAGATGCCAAAAGAGTCATATAACAAGCAATAAAACAGAGTCAAACACTTGCAGATGGCAGGGGAGAAAAATTGTTCATAGAGAGTAAGGCATTTATCAATGCAAGTTGGATCTGTTTTTACAGAAGGAATCCCTGACTACTCTCCAAGCCTACTGTGGAAGTAAACAATTATTTCATAACATAAAAATGAAGAAGGGCAGGGAAGAATAAACCCTAGTGAGACTAAGAACTGAACTGTATCTGCAAGTAAGTACCATCTTACATCATCTCCTGCTACTGCCTGATTCCCCACTCCTCCCTCCTGCTATTTGAAGGCATAGAAGTTTTATTTGGTAAAGTGGTAGAGTCTCCTCTAGATTACAGGAACTACTTTTGTATGTCAAGGCATGACTGACAACTTTATTCAGCTCATTAAAGTTAGACAACAAATTCCTGGAGCCCACAGTTTCTGTAAGAACCACCTTAGGTTCATAAAACAGATTTAACTTGCTACTTCAACTGAATGTTAACCTCTGGAAGAAGTATCTTCACTGGTCTTACCAGTCTACTCCTTATGCCATTTGGTATGATACTGGTAACAGCAATGAAGTTCATAAAAAAAGTAGAGCTGTTCCTCTCTACAAAGACTAGAAAGGCAGAGGATTTTGCCTGTATTTAGTTGCCATGTGAATTTATAATCAACCACCTGACTAAGAATTATGTTTTCTGGTTTGTCACAAATACTTCTTAGTATCCTGAGTTAGACATCTTACTGAAACAGTTGAATTTGACCCTGTAACTAACAATCCTTATATATAAGGCTGATGTGAAAGGCACTTTATTCCAAAAAGTACTTGGCAAAATAAATACAGTATTGCTGTCCAGAAACTTTAGAGGCCCCCTTACATTCTAATTTTTACAAGATATTTTAGTCCACATACTGAAAATGTCTGCAGTCAAGAGCTGCTAGGGATAGTTGGCTAGAAGCTTCAATTCCCCAAGGAATTGTGAGCTTGCTAGAAACAACTTATTTTAAATCTGCACAAGTAGACAGCTGGCCTCATCTGTCGATGAATGAGTCCACAGTAACAGAAGACCATTAAGAAAGCAGACCCCAGCTGTAGCTGCAATGAGAGCAGGCATTAGAATCAAGCTCCGGAACTGATCCATGTTCTGACTTGATGATTTTCACTGTTACCGTTGTAGAGACAGGATTGCTTAAGAATCATTTAACAAAAGAATAGTCAAGAGATTTTTGCTTCTTCCAAACTATGCCTTAGCCTTGGACCTGCATCCCATCTTATGTACTTTTTTTCTTACCTTGAAGGGGGAAGGATTAGTAACAGTCAAGTAGCACGTCATACTACAGTTATACAGTTATGGGGTGGCAATTCCTCGCCAAGATCCTGCAGTGTTAGGGAAGAAACCACAATTTTACCCCAGAAAAGTTTATCATTAAGGAAACTACTAACAGGTAGTTTCAGGTAGAATCTACCTTTTACTCAGTTGGAGATTACCAAGTAGTTTTGCCATAAAGATCAAAAGCTTAATCTTTTTTACTCCAAAACTGAATAGAGCGAAATGCCTGAAAACCACAGAACCTGCAAGTTAATTCAGTCTTAATAGTCCTCTATTGCAGAAATGAGCTATATATGTACAGTGGAGAAGGAGCATACCTGGTGCTGCTAGAATTAGCCCTCAAGTAGTATGGTACTAAATGGTTATCAGAGATCCCAGACCCAGAACAGTTGTGCAATTTATATTTCACTCCTACAGTCACCCAAGAGGCTCCAGCACTTCAGGTGATTGGTATCTTATGGCCACTGCAATAAGCTGAGTTCCCACAGAGAAGGGGACAACTGGCTCATTATTGTGCATTACAGGGGACTTCAGCCATTACACATGTAGCAACAGGGGTTTTTCAGCACTGAACCTCCAGGAGCAGGCTGCCACGACAGCTGCCAAGTCACAACTCTAACATTCCTGTGCACAAGTGCAGCAACTACCAGGACCCAACTTCCACTGGCCATAAGGAGTAACTTGCAAACAGCTTGACAACACTGTGAGGTTATGCATAACATGCTTTGCAAGGATCTTATACTTAGATAAATACTTACGTTATACTTGCACGGCAGACAATGTTTTGACCTGTCTCTACCCATCATGCCTATCAATGTTGCCTCCTAAGAGCTTGCAATAGTAGTTTAATATTTTTAGCCAGTGTCAGTCCTAACTCAGGAGTCCAGCTGGACTTCAGTGATAGGAGACCCCCTCTGTCCAGTACTGTGCAGAATATTAATCTCAAGTACAAACCTCTAGCAAGTCAGTAGTGTATTACCTGTCTGGAATACTGCTGAAGTAACTGAAGAAATACTTCATTATCTGGCTAGCGATAGTAGTGTAGCCTACTAAAGGTTTCAATTTAGGAGATACTCTATTTTCACTACCAACATAATAATTGAGAACAACACTTTAACTGCTTGATGTCTTTTATTTTTATCCCCTCCTCTGCACTTAGGTTTTACAGTGGTTGCTTCAAGATCATTCATTCTTGTAATCCTCTAAGAGGTAACAGACAAGATTGAAACAATCATACATACAAAATTACTTATGTTTACAAATTTTTGGCAATCATAGTAACCCGTTTTTTCCTATTGCCATTGCCCCAATCATTGAAAAAGACAGTGTACAATAATTTACATCTGAAGTATTTCAAAGTGCTTGATAGTGATTTTCCAATAATTATTTACAAGTGGCCTATACACATATATACAGCTGTGACAAGTTGTGGCTGGAATATGGCTTTCTATGGAAAGTGCTTTATATTTGGTCAGTGGTGTTACTGACTAACCAACCAAGGGTTACTGATAAAACTGCAACCACTAACAGCTGAATTGTTGTGGACATGTATTTACAGAGTTTGTTGTTAAGCTGTATAAAATAGCTATTTACATAAGTGTTCCATAAATACAGAATGTATCTTCTTTCTTCCAAGAATGGAGGAAGTCCTTCAGCCACAAACCTGGTTACTATCCCCAAAGAGTGTAAGACACAAGTAAACTGGAAGTGATTGCTAATCCAGTGCTCAGGCCATATCATCATCTGTGCTTACAACAGATATCTGTAACAAAGTAAGTACAAGTTAGCTATAATTGTACTAACAAAAGACAGAAACCCCCACATATCATAACTAATTCTGCAGGCTAGGGTACAGCAATTAACAGGAGTAAGCCTTCATGCTCCATGTGTATAGCATAATTATTTGCTCAGTAATTGTTCTAACAGTTACTTGCCTCTGCAGGTTAAAGATTTATACCCACTCTGCCTAAGAAAGAGCAATTGCAACTAGACCTCTTCTCAATCCCAGTGGGGGTACCTATGTTAGAAACTCCAAGCACAAGTAGAAGTGGACAGCTATACAGCAAAGGGATACCATTTGCCACCACATTCAGCACAGATTACTCCATCCCAGGTGTAAGATACCAGCTACCTACTACAACTTTAACCTTGATTAAAGGGACAAGTTCTCAGCTGATTCAGCCCAGTGGTTTGACTGTAGCCAGCAGCTTTGCAACACAGACACCTCTCCTAAACTCAAGTCAAATATCATTTGGCAGCCTGTTTATTCCAAGTATTAATGTGGAGTCTCAGACACATTAATAGGTTTACTCACTGCAGGGTAGGTGTGTCCTACTGAACCGCTGTGTCTTCCAATATCAATTGTGAGGTCCTCTTCTGTAGTTTTCAGGTACACTGGATTATCAAAATTCATGCTTTTCATGTTCTTGTGCTGCCAGTTGCGCCACATGAAGTAGCCAGCTGCTGCAGCCATCACCAGCAATACTTTGGGAGACGAGAGATTGCAAACATGAAGTAGGGTCAGGTCAAGTTCTTGACTAAGACTGGCTTGTCCCATCACATGGGGTCCAAAAGGCTAGTGAATGCTGTACTTACCAACAGGAAGAATGATCCAAACTGCTGATGTTCTTCCAGCTGCAGTTACTTCAGATATTGTACTGTTAGCGTTGAACCCTGCATGAGAATTTGAAGCAGTGAACGTGCTTACTGACAGTCTGGCAGATTGTCATGTGCTCTGCCCAAGCCCAGAAGCTGCCATTATATTAGCTTCTCAGTAATACACCACTAGAAGAGCCTAACAAGGCTTCATCCTGTATTAGCAGGAAGCTTTTTTTTTTTGGTTGCCTTCTCTGAGCACTCATAGGATTTCATGGAACCTATAGGTTCCACACTGTCATAAGTGAACTAATTCTGTTTAACACATGCTCCAGCTGTTGTACGACACACATGATCTGGCCTGTGTTCTCTACTTGCATGCAAAGGAGAAAACTTCCAAGTAGTCTAATGGGTCAGTTTGCTTTAATTTCTCTAATGTTTAGCAGTGTGAGTTATTGGGACCAGTACCTCCAGGAACTAGTCCAACAGTTGGAGATTTTTCTGTTGTGCTGGTATCTTTAGCCTCAGTGTAAGCCACAGTTGTTCCAGTACCTGAAACTAATTATAGATCAAGAACCCAGTTAATCCTGAAGTTCTGCAATGGCTTTGCTATGAGAGCCATGGTTGTGAATGTTTAGCAGATGGCAAAAATGATCATGCAGCTTGTTAGCTTTATTGGGAACACTGACATTAGTTTGTTTCACTTTCACATCCTCAGCAGAGGGTTTTTGATGAAAAATAGTTCCAAGAACAAGGCCAGACAGTTAATTAGGCATGAATTATGGGTATTTAGAGCCACAACAATAGTAAGCCCTCCCATCCCTCACATAAGGTTTTCTGAGTGAGGTTTTAGTTCCACAAGTTCATTGATTAGGTAGGTACAGCCTTTGATACCCACAACAACCTTTTAGATCAGCCAGCTGAGGCCAATATCCTCCCATTCAGCATTCAGAATCAACATGCAGTACAGTAGGTGGCACCTTGGAGTTTCAAGTTCCACTCCACTGAACAAACAAGCCTGCTATATAGTCAGTGCTGACCACAATAGCAGCAGCATGTTGATTTGCACTACAAAATGAGGTAGAATTTTCCTTGGATAGCAACACTCACTGATCAACTTTTCAACACTGTGTTATTTATATGCAGAGTGGTATTTTATACCCCATGTTCAAGGGGCTGAGTATGTCTGTGCAGGTGCTGGCTGTCTGCAGAAAGCCATGAAGGTCCAAGATCTTGTTGCAAATGATGATGATGATGACGCAGAAGCTAAGCATGGACTTTGAACAGCATCTGCAGACTTCTGAGGGCAGTATTAATCATGTTAGAAACCCTTCCTCTCCAAGATTAACTAGATGAGATTAACTCAAGTGAAGCTCTCAGATTATACTTCCATATTTTCCAGTAACAGGTCCAGTACTCCCCTACTCCTTTCCCATCCATCCTAGTAAAGATTTCAGTTGTGTTACAATACCTGTACATCTCCGACCATCCTCTTGCAAGAAGTATCCAACAGGACATGCACACGTGTACTTTGGAGAACGTTCATTTATCTGAGGAGCAGGTAGGCACAGGTAGCTACAGCCTCCATTCACCAGATTCTCTTCGCACCAGTTCCTGCCTGTTGGTACAGCAATTAACAGGAGTGAGCCTTCATGCTCCATGTGTATAGCACAATTACTTGCTCAGTAATTATTCTACAGTTACTTGTCTCTGCAGGTTATAGATTTATACCCACTTTGCCTAAGAAACAGCAACTGCATCTAGACCTTTTCTCAGTCCCAGTGGGGGTGCCCATGTTAGAAGCTCCAAGCACAAGTAGAAATTGACAGCTATACAGCAAAGGGATACCATTTGCCACCACCCAAGCAGGGGAAGCTTCTTACAAGTATACACTGACATAACTACAAACTATATTGAAGTTACCTGAGGGCTGAACAAGTTCATGATACACAATGATGTCCTGTGCATCATTGAGGTTGTTCACTAGGGTAACCAACTCAGATCCAGTAAATTTGTTGGCACCATACACTGCCTCATTTTCTCCATCAATCCAGTACACACGGTCCTAGAAGACAATGTCATTGCATCCCATTATCTCCATGGTGCTATCAGCCCCACTGTTGCCTGCCACATACTAGCAAGAAGAGGATCTTTGACAATGAGTACAGGAAGTCGTTCTTACCTCAAATATTGTTAGAGCAAGAGGATGAGGAAGGAACATATGTGACTTCAGCACAATTCTACGGTCCTGGCCATTCAAGTCCACACTTGACAGCATATGTAGTTTAGAATCAAGCCAGTACAGGCGGCTTTTTACAAGATCTAGGAGGGGAAAACACCAAATATATTTACTGTTTACATGGAGAAAGCCTCCAAGGCCTCCTGCAAGAATTGAAACACACAAAGGTTTAAGAATAGTTGCAGTGCTGTCCTAATTTCTTACCATTCCAGAATGCAGAGGGCTGCTGCAGTGATGCCTAAGCGGCCTGTGCCTCAACTATAATATAGAGCAGTGCAAGGAAAGTTACTGTTCCAGTATCTGAGAAATGCTGTCTGTGCCTGTTGCAGTGTCTCCAGGCAAGCAAAACTTCCCTTTCTCAGAAGCTGAAAATAGTTCTCCAAAGGATGACCTTGGCTTTTGTAGCAAAAAAATTGCTAAAGCTCCAGAATACCTCTGGCACAGAGACAAGTTCAACATACCTAGAGCAATTCCATTAGGCCATTGGATTTCTGTTGTCACAAGCTGCTGTCTGTCAAATCCATTCATTCCTGCTTTTTCAATTTTTGCTGGCTCACCCCAGTCTGACCAGTACATAAAGCTGTGAAGCAGAATTTACGTTGTATGATGCACTATAGTACTGTGTATATCACTCTTTATTATGACCAATAACTAACAAAGGCTACCTAAGTCAGTTATCAGAACTTGAAATAGCTGGTAGGTCCACTCTTAAAAGAACCAGGACAAATACTCACCCAGAGATAGGATCTACAGCAATAGAAGCTGGCTCTCTCAGCTCAGAGAGAAACAAAACCTTTCTTTTTGTGCCATCTAGGCTAGCTACTGAAATGGTCTTTGCAGTTGAGTCAGACCAGTAGATGTTCTTATAAATCCAGTCAACAGCAATTCCTGCAGGGCTGTGTATGTTGTCCAGTATTCTGACACGTGTTCCAACTTTAACACGGGTATCAATAGAGGCACTGGAAGACAAGAATTACTTGCTTTCAACACCCCCGACACACCTCAGCAAATCCTGTGCACAGATCTCAGGCAGTCAATGCAGAAAATGCATGTGGGACTTACCATAGAGTGCCTTCTGCACAATTGTAGCAGCTGTTACTACTAAGTGCAACAGACATGCACAATGTTAGTTGTGGGAATTTGCATCAACTGTACTTTGTCATTAGGAAATCAGGAATTCTCATTACCAGAGACTAGAGAAATATCCTGGGAAAAACATGGGATGATTTAGGGAAGCACACTAGGTTCAGAAGCTGAGTCCATTTACCTGAAGATTGCTTTTTGGCTGAAGTCAGCCCAGTAAAGCTTTTGCTCAGCAATATCAGCATCTAGAGCTACAGAGTTTCTCAGCTGCTCTACTAGCTGAATGTACTCTTTCCTCTCAAGGCCAATCTTCCTGATATCCCGGCGGTTGGTGAAAATTAGACATGGTTCTTTCCCTGTAAAAAGAGTGTAGGTGTTATCTATACTTTTAGATATCCAGTCACATACTGTTCTTTTACAAGAAGTTTTTAAGACTCATCATATTTAGTATTTGCCATTCTACACTTTCTAGCAGATGCTGACAGAGGTCTTGGCTGTACCATGCCTCATTCTTTTCTCCCTCCACACAGGTCCTCCTGCCCAGGGAGCAGACTCAACCCATTTATGTCAGGCAGCTTTAAGCTGGCATCATTCGAAGTGTGAGTAGTGTTCAGATTGGTACAAGTTACATTGGTAATGTCACACCTAGTCTCAAAACCACAGCAGCATAAACAGTGGATCACTTGCTAGCTCATTTTAAAGTGGGGATATAGAAGTCTTATGCCAATACTCACCCACTGCCTTGCACACCCCAGTAGCAAGATCCATTTGATAGCCACGGCTACATTCGCATTTGTAGCCCCCTTTCAGGTTGATACAGATTTGACTACAGATACCAGGGTTCTGGCATTCATCAATATCTGTAAAAACAACAATTTTATTTATTCTCACCTCCAATACCGCCAGTAAGGTTCACATTAAACTACTAGATACTTGCCTCCACAGGTTCTCCTGTCTAGAAGCTCAAACCCAGCTGGACAGTCACATTCAAAGCCAATAACGAGATCTCTGCAGATATGAGAGCATCCACCATTGTTCACCAGACATTCATTTATGTTTGGAAGAGAGGAATCGGCCCCTTCTGAGAAAGCACGCATATTTAGTCTTATTGTCTTAGTCATGGAAAGCTTTACCAGGTACCCATCCCTCTGCTAATGATGACTGCCACATCTGTTTAACCATTCTGGCACCTGAAGTCACATGCAAGACACTCTCTTCAAATTCATGTTTGCTCAGCTGTCAGCACCTCATCTGTGTTACAAGCAGACAGCAGCAAAGATTGAGGCTCCTAGAAGTTTCAGTAATTCTACTGCATTCAAGTGCCTTCTGGCCACCGAGAAGTCATCTGAGTTTAGCTAGGATAAAACTAGCATATTAAATACATTGGACTTGCTTGCAATGTTTGCTAACAAGAAGTGCAGACGGGCATTCCAGACTGACATCTGACAGCTCAAAGTATATTCAGTAGTCAACACTGTGTAATGAGCTTATTCACTTACTACACTCCTTTAGGGGCTCATCACTCCAGTCCTTACAGTCTCTCTGCTGGTTACACACTTTATTGATATCTATGCATTCTCCACTTCTGCACTTGAATTTGCCAGGTCCAGAGCACTGAATAACTGAGATAATGAAGATTGTGAGGGTGACTACCAGCTTCAACAGGTATTCTGCAAAGACTTTATTCTTCCTTAGTTCCATACTTACCATTGTTACAATTTGCTTCATCAGTGCCATCCAGACAGTCTCTCACACCATTGCACTGCCTACTCCCATGGATGCAGTTCCCATCTTCACATCTGAACTGGTCTGGTCTGCAGGTCCGAGACGCTGAGGACACAACCATTACACACTTTTACTTCTTAGGTTTACTGAAGGAAAGAAAATAAAACAGAAGCCAAGCTACCTCCTGGAGAAAGACCAAGTCAACTTACGGCAGTTGACTTCATCACTTCCATCCTTGCAGTCAGGATCTCCATCACAGCGCCACTTTTTGTGGATACATTCACCCGAGCCACATTGCACCTCACTCGCAGAGCACTTCGCAGGAGGTGCAGGCTGGCGGCCACATTGCTCTAGAGATTCATCTGAGTGGTCAGGGCAGTCAGCATCATCATCACACACCCAGCTCTTGGGGATACAAGTGTAACTCTTGCACTGGAACTCGTGAACTCCACAGGTAGGAGGTGCACACTCTAGTTCATCACTGCCATCGCTGCAGTCATCTTGACCATTGCAGACAAAGCTCTTGGAAATACATTGCCCACTGGTGCATGTGAACTCTGCTGGACTACAAGTCACATTGCCTGGGGTAACAGGAGTAAAAGAGATTAGCAGATTACCACAAGAAGGTTGACTTTTGTATGAAAGTATTTTTCTTCACAGGTTCTTCATCAGCTGCAACTGTTAGCTGACAGAATAACAGCACCCTGTATAAGGCTCTAGGAAAGCCTAACTGACCACCCAGAGGACATTTGGGTCCCACAGACCATCCTCCTTCCTGCTGGACATTATGAGTGATAGGCATCAGATTTGAACTACTAAGTGAAAATAACCTTCTGAAGTAGCTAGGCTGTCCTGTGCTTCAGATTTTGAGCCTCTCAGAAAACAGGTCTAACCCCATGAACCAGAGACAGGTGAGAGAATTGCTAACTCTAGAGTAATACAGACTAAGATTAAGGTAGTCAGATGGTCAGCATGTATTGCAGTTTGAAACTGAAGTGCTTTGTGCTGGTCCCCAGAACAGCAGTGGCCCATTTGCCTGGACCAGCAGAGATAACAGATCAAGATCTTGTATCAGTTGATTCTGTAGTTAAGCACACCCACATAACTTATGCCAGTTCAAATTATGCTGCTCCAATAGCAGTGCAGCTAGCAACTCATTATGCCTAGGCTGATAGCTCTATCAAATTAATTAGAAACACTGTCTGTAGATTTACTTGTCAGATTAGGGCATCTGTTTGATGAGTAAAGCAGCAACTCCAGAGACACATAGCAAAAAAGTCTGGACATCTGTGTCTCATTAAGCCATTCAGGTAAGTAAGATGGGTTCTGTTGGAAGCCAGCTCTGTACCTTTGGTTTGGTCCTGTCTCAGGACACCTCAGACAACTCATATGTATGCAGATTCACTAGAATAAGCCAGGAATGCTGGACTCAATGCTGCCAGTGGCAGTTCTACCTGTGTACCAGCCTGAAGTTGGTTCCCCCCTCCCCACGGACACCTGAAATCCAGCTTCACAGAATACTTCAGGATAGGGCTATAAAGCAGATCAGTTGCGCCCTTGGCTGAGAGTCACTACTACACTTTTAAGAGACAGTTTGTTAATGTAAGCAGCAACTAGAGTTACCTTTTCAGAACTCTCCAGAGAACAAATTCTGATGTTTAGCCTGCCATGTGAGTAAGCCTATGGCTAGTGCTAAAATTAGCCAGAGGAGAAAGACACATGTTGAATAGCTTGCATTAGTGTAGCTTTTAACTTAGCGGGATAGAAGAGTGTCAGAAACAGTTTCCTTTTTTAGGTGGCTGCAATACAAGATGACTGTATTGTTGATACTGATACTATGAAAAATTTATCTTCCCAGGTATACTGCCCAGCTAGCTCCTCTGCAGACAAGTCAACTTCAAATAAAGTTACGCAGCCACCATTTCTTCCCTTACCACAATTCTCTTCATCTTCTCCACTGTCACAGTCTTTTTCACCATCACATTTCCAGGACACTGGGATACACTGGGTTGACTGAGGACCACAGCTGATTTCATTTACCCGGCATGTTCTCATATCTATTGGAAAAAGTTTAAGTTCAATTTAAGAGCTACTGATCTTGGGTTTTAGCAGTTGTCCTGAAAGTTGAGACTGAAAGACTTCAGCTCTGGACAAAGGTGCAGTTACTTAGATGCCAACACCCATTAAAGCCAATGGCTTCATCATGGAAAAGGTTACACTATTTTGTAGTGTTCAGTAAAAGAAGATACTTTCAACTCCTAATAGATAAGTATTATAAGAGTATAATTGTAGTGGTAGCTTTGTGTTTGCACACCAGTTAACACTGTAGAAGCCTGAACTATAACAAGTAGTAGTAGCCAGGAGTAACGTCCGAGTGCAGCAGGACTGGGAGCTGAAGTATTCCTCTGTGTGGAACCTATTGATACACAGATGACACTTCCTGGACCTATATTCCTTGATGAGTTACCACAATTAAGACTGCTAATCATTAGACTCAGAGTCAAGCCTCTGCACTTCCACTCCCACCCCCAACACAGAGTCAGACACTCAGTCCCTACCCTAGCTCTGGCAGTATAGGGACTGCATTTGCAAAGTAGCTGCCTTGGAGAACAGTGATCACGTGGTGGACAGTAGTGCTCAGGCCTGCCATGTTCTGCTTGCTGCTTCTAACTGTCAGTAAAAAGAACCTTGTACTTGCTATCTCCTACCAGGACACAGTGCATCTTTTTAAGCAGTAAAAAGTCTCAACAAGACCTGGGTGTGGCCAAAGCCAAACTAGCGCTTAGCAAGGTGCTCTCCAAGACAAGTATATCTTTCTTTTGGGAAAGCCAGGCAGCAAGCAGGCAAGACGTCAAAATGCTACTCCCCACAGTCTTGCCTATGTGGTGTAGCTACAATCTCCAGCTACCACCAAGCCACGTTAACTTACGGCACAATTCAGGACTCTCGTCAGACCCATCCTCACAGTCTGGATCCCCATCACACTGCCACCTATTAGGCACACACTGGCCACTGAGGCACACAAAGTCAGATTCAGCACACGTCTTCTTCACTGTAAGGGAGAAAGACAGCCACTTGTTTAGAGACCATAGCTCAGCTTGTTTGTTGCTGATAGAGATAAGCTTCTTGGCCCTAGGAAAGCTATTCAGTATCCTTAGTTCTTGGATGCCTGGTGACACCCTAATAACAGTGCTGTTTAACACTTCTTAGAGAGTTATTCTGTGCAGTGAGAAACATTTCTATTCAACTAAGCAGGCACTGAAGTACCACTATTGCTAAGAAAGACTAACATGGTATATTAGCTGATGCTTTGAACAGTCTTGAGTTAAAGTAAGGTCTATTGATATCAATATTCAGGTTTTGAACTCCAAGCCTATTACTGAGGCATTTGATTTGTCATTACAGAAGGATGCTACTATGTAACTCAAAGGTAATAGTTTAGGTCTGCTTAAGCAGACTGGCACTTCAACTACACCAGTGTTAGATATTGAGTATGTTTTGCCTCATCTCCAAGTACATTTAGTTACCCATCTTGGTTTCTGTGTCTGCTAAAAGCAAGGGTTGGCAGTCAAAGTTTGACTTAGTGTTTATAGGAGACTTCAAAGCATCACTTTCACACATAAAACAGGGCATTTAACCATGGAATAGCCAACAGCAGAGAGCTAACAGCAAACATTTTATATTACATATTCAGAAAACAAATGAGAACGGACTCGTATTCTGTTCTTGTCAGCACCCTCACAAAGGAAGAATTTTGGTCAAGCGTTGTCTCAGTCACCCATGTCAGGCAAGTTTCGCAGCACTCTGGAAAATTCAACTGCTCGGATGGACACAAGGCATCAAAATAGTCATGCAGTTGTTCCAGCGAACGTGTCTTCTTTGTATTCCAACTATCAGAAGTGCTGGACCAGATAAGCATCTCTCCAACCCCTCACTTTCAACTAGCACATACTACTATAGAAGTATTAGTAGAACTACAGAAGTATTATTTTGATTACTTACCACAAGCACTCTCATCACTGCCATCTGAACAGTCTTCATCACCATCACATTTCCATAGTTGAGGAATACAACGTCCATTACTACATGCGAATTGGGATTCCTCACATTTTACTCTCGCACCTTCAGTGAAAAAAAAAAAAGGAACCTAAACATGGATACTTTCTAGCAATACTTTCTTGCTTTCCCCTACTGCCAATCAAAAAGCTACCCTACCCACCTTACTACCCAGCATAACATCAGCATGAAACCAGATGTGAGCTCCATATCTTTCTAGTCGCCTTATTCAATAATGCAAATAGAGCCAAAAGCTTTCCTTCACAGCACAAATGCAGAGCTTAAGCACTATGACAGTCCACCTGCCAAACTGCAGCAAACAAGTCTCGGTGTTGTTCTTAAGTTTGTTTTTCTCCAAGGCAGGGTCAAGTCTGCAAGACAGACGAATGTGCACATGACTTCTGCTGTCTAGCACCTACCACTGCATTCTCAAAACTCTGCAAACTTCAAGCAAACTGGGTTTAAATCTGGTTAATGTCAAGCTGGATTTGCATTTCAATACTCTGCTGCTAACAGCAGAAGGCCTGAGATGTCTGTAAAGATAGCTTAGATAAATCTCTGTAGCTGAACAAGTTTTCACAATTCATGTTATTACTCAAACAATGGCACCCAGAGACATTCCTTAGTACATGCTAAAAAAAGTGTGATGCTTAGAGAGCAGGATAGTTTATCACTTCCTTCTGCAATCAAGTCTGTTGTCTCACAACTGATAAGCAAGTTGAGACTGGTACGGCTTTCTGCATGGTCCTTAGAGTGCATTTTTCCAGAGTGTCTTCAGCTCTACAACTGTATGACCCCATCCCTTAGTGGAATCTACTTTGCCTTGAAGCCATGTCATAATTGTCACTAAAAGCAGCAACCTGCTTCTTCAGCAGCTAAGCCAGAGCTGTTTCAAATAATGCATGCAGGCAAGTGTGTAAGATCATGCATTTAGTATTGTCTCCACATGCCTACAGCACAATGCAAGACCTGCGGTCCTTCTTGGTTTACTGCATTATTTAGTGAAAGTACTTTGTCTTGGTGTTCCAAAGGGCATCAAACTTTAGAAGATTATTATTTGCTATTATACATCTTCTCTGTATGATGTGCAAAAAGTAGAAATAGAAGAAAGCTATTCAGACATTTCACATTATATTGGCTAGCCATCAGGCACTAGGCAATCACAAATCCTGGACAGAGTACAAGCAAGAAAAACATGAGCAATTCTACCTGCTGAATATCCCATGTAAATTCATAATCAATGGCAAAATTTGAAACAGCAGCTTATTGAGTTCTGTTAATGTTTGTTTTACTAGCCTTGCTGGCAGGATAAAGCAGTAACCCACTTGTTAGACAGAGTAAAGCCATAACAACTTTTTTCATGGGACTGTGTTCAAAGAGTGCCAATAATCGGCACATCATCTCTTGTGTTCTCTATTTCCATCTCTCATTTCCTTTCCCATTTGGGAATACTCCAGGATGCACTAAGAGCGTGGTTTTGTAAAGCTATTGCTATTTGGTCATGAGCTGTCAAACAAGTAGCTTGCCTTGTGCTAGAAGGCACACTCCAGCCAGCTTAGAGCAGGTGTAGAAGCCACAGCTAGCAGCTTGCTCTAAGCCTGACATCACCTTGTTGTCCAGTAACCTCTAACAGAAGTAACCTTCTGCAAGCCCTGGTCACATGTTATTTCAGTTTTTACTGTACTACTACGTAAAATACACAACAACTGACTGATGCTAGTTTTGAGACTTTCTCATCCAGGCTTCCAGAGTGAGAAGAGTCAACCTTTCCCAAAATAGCACACATGATATTAGACTAAGTCTGCCACTAAGGGGATCCCAAAATAACTCCACTTATCTATTTCAAGCTAGAATCACCAGAAAAGGCTTGCTAAGACTGCCTAGTACACTGTGACTTACAAACATCACATAATTTTGACCAAATGCTATAGGGAAGTTACAAACAAGGCTAAGTGAAACTATAGCTGAGCTCGGAGTAACAGCTATAAGTTTACAATTACACCTTGCAACAAGCCATTCCAATAAGATATTATTGCTTCTGCAGCTGATACCAAGTGAAATGTCAGAGCAACTACTTTTGTTAACCCACAAACAAGTAAAAAACCACCTAACACACACAGGTGTGTATATATATATATATATGTATATATATATATATATACACACAAAGGTAAAGGTCAGCATCTGCTCCTGCTCCTGAGAACGTCTGTCAAACTCTAAAGGCCACTTGGAATGAGCTCCAGCTAGGATGAAGGTTGGTTCCAGACAGTAACAGCTCCCCTGCCTTACACCAAGCACAGTTCTGCAATGTCAGGTAACCATTTAGTCATGACACTACCAGTCTAACCCACTACTGTTTGAAGCAACAGAATCATATCTCAGTTGCATTTTCAGTCACTAGACACAATGTATTTTAGACCAGCATCACTTAGCCATTAATTCAAAGCTTCTCTTTATGTGCTACTCATACACCAGAAGGACTTTCACACATTTTCTCCTCCTTAAAATATGGGTTAGTAAAAAGAAGTGTAAAGAACCAATAACATCACAGCCTGTGATTGCTAACATGTATTATTTTACTGTTCCCCAGGTAACTACTTACTAGAAGTTGGCTCATAAGCAGAAATGAGTGCAGGGTGAAGGAGCACAGTAACACTGACCACCCAAGGTAAACTACCTTTCTCCATATCTCTGCTATCACTGTTAGTCTCAGTCCCTCAAGCAAGTTGTCAGATTACTTGTCTGGGCAGCCTCAAACATGTGACACTTGCGTACTGTCATATGACACCAAGTCCCAGAAAAACTTGCAACAGTGATTGGGAAACCTTGTGAGATCTCACACAGGAACTAGCTGAGACTTTTCCCAGACCCTGGCAATTCCAACTAGTAGTAGAAGAGAGCTGATGGGGTCACTAACTCAAAGGAAGAGTGCCTAACTTGGCAGAGTTGCACGGCGGAAGTTATCTCTTATGATCATTTCCAAGCACACTGCACTAGCAGTTTCAGTGCCAGCCAGCTTGGTCCTTCATATTACAGCTGTTTAATCATGCCTGTTGTAGACTGGGCATGGGAGCCCATGACTGGGAATTGAGGGTTGACTAGGGCAGTCCTTTCTTTTCTTCTTTGTATGAGGACTGGATACAACAATGCTGGGCTCTGCCCAACAGACCTGGTGTGTGAACTACTGCACTAGTTAGGACTATGAGATCCAGCTACCTCTAAGCATACTTTGCCAACACAGCCATGATTTGACACTTAGGCCTACTTTAGAGCAATAATGAGGAGATTTATGAGCCACATTACAATGAAGACATCAACTGCCCACCTCCCATCTGGGAGTAGCCTGGACCTCAGCTCCCAAAGGAAGAAAGGAGTCAGCCAAATGATTATTACCTCCACTTAAGAGGAAAATATTTTCAAATAACCATCAGTTGCTCCTGTGCATGACCACTACCACAGAGAAAACAGCTCCTATGCCGGGAGGCAGCCCTGGAGCTGGCCACGAGCAGCGCTGCTGGCGAGCGCCCAGCCCCGGGAGAAGGGACCCGAAGCTGGCAGGGCTCAGCCTTGCCACCAGGTGGAGATCCCTCATGGTGGTTTTACCCCGGGCCCTGATCTAGAGCCATGCCAACACCGCTGTATAACACAAAGCCGAAGTTGCACCGTAGTTTGACAGCACCTTTAACGCCGCAGGCTTCCCGAGCGCTCCTCTTCCTCTCAGCACAGCAGAGCCCCCATCCTCCCCGGACCTCCACCGTAGCCCCCAACCACACAGACCCTCCCCTCAACACGGAGCAGGAAATCAAGCGGCCCCATGGCCCCCCGGTCGCTCCCGGGTGATGTGCAGCACACCGCCTGGGGCGCAGCGGGGAAGGCGGCGCCGCCCCCGACACGAGGGGCAGTGGGGCAGCAGCGGCGCCCCTGCCCACCCGCGGGTCCGGGCCCGCTCCGCGCCCCTCCAGGGAGCCCCACTCCCCCCAGTGCAGCGGGCAGGCAGCCCGAGAGACCAGGGGGAAAAATAATGGAGCGAGAGAAAAGGAAAGGGTGGTGGGCGAAGAAATCATCGCGGGGGGCAGCGGCTGGAGCTGCCCCGGCGGTGCGCGCCCCATCCCGCTGCCCCGGCCCCGCACTCACCGTCGGCGGCGGCGGGCAGGCAGCCGAGGGCGAGCA
>VYXB01002361.1:202571-238984 GCA_013397135.1 Pachyramphus minor | reverse complement strand
TGGGGAGGGGGCGATGCGGCTGCCCCGGGCCGGGCCGGGCGTGCCGGCATCCGCGCTGCGCGGAGCTGTCCCACGAGAAGCGGTTGTTCCCCACGGTGCCCGCCGCCCCATGAGCATATGTTCGCGTGTCGGTGGAGTTGTCCTTCCCACTGTAGCAGAACTTGATTTAAAACGAAGAAGGCGCAGCTCTCGAGGAAGAAGATCACTACTTCTGCATTATTCCATCGCGGGGTCCTAGTTAATTAGTAATTGCACAAAATGATATGTCAAAGTCGTGTAATTACAAGCGTAACCTTTTATTTTAAGGAGGAGAATTTGTAGTTTTATTCCACGTTTGTGGTGTTTTATACATCCAATTATGTCATGAAATGAAAAAAGTGAAATGTAAAAAGAAAAGGAGGGCTGGTAAAATGCAAAGTTGGTTTTGTACATAGTGCTCTTTGAATTCGAAATTGTGCATTGTGAAATCCTATGTGGTTTTTTTGTTCATTTTCATAGGTGTTTGCCGTGCTTTTAATGTTGTAGTGGAGACATAAATGTCAGCAAGCAGCTCTACCCAAAAGTGATGAAAAAAATGGTTGCTGTTTCTTTCCTTGGAAATGAAGTCTTAATTTATTAGCCTAATATTTTAAGTCTTTTCCAGTAACATGAACGATTCCTCCAGTGGAGCAAGTATCTTTGAGATTCTGTTTCCTGAATGTTATAACATGTTTCTTTATGTATTATTTGCAGAGTGAAGCCCTCTTTGATTTGCATCTAGTCGTGTCATGACTGCACTAAAGTCAAATCGTATTACCTCATGAATAACTTTGGAATGTATTATCCCTTGGAGTTCACATAATGAATGAGTGTTCACATAATCCAAGAGGGCAAATAATTGATGTATCAGAGATTTGCTTAAAAAGTCAAGTTTGGATTTCATGTAACTGAAATACATCTTGGAATTATATTTCTGATATATGTGTAAATGCGAAGAGAGCAGTTCCTACCATTTGCCTCCCTAAAGCCCCTCTACCTCATAGTCTCAGGGGCACAGACTCTGCTTTCCCAACCTGCCGGGTATGTGGCATTAGATGCTACAGCCTTGTTCTTGCAAACATTTGCTGCTTCAGGGAAGAAAAATCTATTGTGTACAAGGGGTTGACTGGAGTCCTCAGGAAGATGGCTTAGTGTAAGTGGCATGCTGAAAGCTTTGTTCTCCTTGCAGATCTTCAGTATGACATACTGCCTTCAGTCAGGTGCTCACTGTCGCATGGTCTGCTGTGCTTTGAGCTGAACAGCATTTTCACAAATGTCCTGCTATCATTACAGAAATATTTTATAAGCCACACAGTTGAGTGCAGCAATATACAAGAAGACTCCAGTCATGCAGAAATACAGAGCTGGACATAACTTAGTGTATGCTGGTAGTTGATCGCAGTCCTTGTTTGTCTATGGAACATGCAGGTTTACTGGAAAGAGGAAAAGTAGGCTTTGTCCCCTGCATTATCACTGCTCCATGAATACCTGCAACTGGCATTTTAATGGGTATCTAGCTTTCTATCTTGGATGTACTTAACTCTTTGTACACCTAAGGGTTTAGACTGCAAAGCAGAACTTGCTGTAAAATAATTTTTGATGTTTCAACTAAGTTGAAATGCATGAGTAAGTAAGTGCATGAGTCTGCTAAGCCACAGATTTGGGTGGAATCTCCACAAAAGAATCTCAGAACTCCTTCCTTAGTACCATCCCTACAAGAAGAAAAGGGCAGGTAGCCTGTTGGATACTACGAGATCATCTGCAAGATCCATGGGAACCATCTTCACTGAGGTTTTGTGCCTTGTGGGAATGGGAAGGTATCTGGGAGGATCTGCAGTTTGTATAAGGAATTTTAGAGTCGCTTTGTTCATACGCACAAGGATACAAGCCAGAATATATCTGTATAGGAGAATAGAATAAAATTGTGGGTCTCTGTTGGAGATCTGCACACCTGGAAGAATAGCAGCCCTACTGTGCTAATGGTAATGTAGGAGCAAAGCACCTAGGATGGTCTAAGGTTTAGGAAGGGTGCTGAATTTTGTAGGGAATGTGAGATGATCTTGTAACCGTAATTCCTTTTGTCATTGAATGCATTAACATTTGCTTTGTTTCAGTATGTGACCTGCAGTCTTTGGTTTTTCTGTATGTGTGTGAGTTGAACTTCTTCAGCTTTGGGGAAGTCAGGAAGCTGCAGACAGCAGGTAGTTAAGAAAGTGGATGACCTCGAGGAGCGCAGAGAGGGAGTGTCAGGTAAAGCTTACATTGTCACCTTAGTTAGGCAAGTTCCAATAGTCAAGAACAGCTTCTAAGGGTGCTCCGCTCCTGTACTGCTCTCAGAACCGGTCTGTCTCAGAACTAGATTCATCTTCTCTTATTATTTCCAATAGTATATATATGTATTCAATATGCGCTATAAATACTTATCGTGTGCAGAGTACAGGGCTAGTGTTTCCAAAACTACATAGGCAGGACTAAACAAATTGGCTTCTTCTATTGTACTGAGCATCATCATCATCATCATGGTTTGGCTTCGTGAACGAAGATTTCGAAGGGCTCTACCCGCGCTTGCTACAGGCTCGCTGATGGCTGAAAAGGCCAATGCGCGACAGACGTGTATGTATTGCACAGTACGATAAAGTATCTGAAATGTATTTGGATTCAGTGACATTTCAGTGGATGTGAAGGCTTGTTGCACATTTCTCATTTGTGATAATAAGACTTGCTATCTTCATGTGTGGATATTCTATGAAAGAGTCTGTGCAAAAAAGTAAAGTGTAAAGTGGTATATAGTATTAGATGTTATGGATAATTGTTTTACTACTCCTAATTGTTTTTAGAGAAGTCTTCAAGTTTCCATCCTGTTTTCTAATCTGCAACTGGTGGATATTCTTGAACATGTGATGTTCCCTTGAAAAAAGCTGGGAAGTATTGTCCAGAAGCTAAGTGAACCAGTCAGGCATTGCCTTTGCCTTACAATATGACACGAGTAACAAAAAATGGCATTGTATTACCTTTCCTTTTGGGAATTATTGTGGATATTGGGCTCCCAAGACCTTCCAACATCAATTCACCTGTTAATGCATTTCGACTTACCAAAAATGGATAAGTGGTTCCATCCTTTGGGAAAATTAATTTACTCTCTCGGTTGTAGAGTGTAAAGTCAACTTACAAGAGAAAATAAAGAACAAAAAGGACCTTCTGGAGTACACGTAATACGAATTCAGTGTGTTTTGTGTTCCTTTCTCTTTTTGCCTTAAAGACTGTATAGCCTCCATTTCTAAATGAATTCCTAAAGCACTGGGATTACTAATTCAGCCTCAGATCTTAAATCAATGGGACTTTTGCCTCCAGCACCTCTGAGGAAGGACGTGAAGTGAGGATGTGTCTACAGTGTACAACCTAGTGTAATAGAGGAAAGCCTCACGGGTAGAAAAAGCAGCAAATACATATCATGGGATAGCACCCTGCCTTGCAAAAATGTTTTCTTCATTGTGTATTGCCATCAAAGACATTAACTGCTCGTAAGATCATTGAGTGCCTGAACTGACAGTAAACAAAGGAGGTGTGTTCATAGCTATATTTTGGAAGTGCAGAGCCAGGATCTGTATTACTTCAGAGGAGTTGTACAGAGGATGAGAAAGAGAGAGCATGCGTCCTTTGGGAATAATTTAAAATAGGTATGTACATGAATCCTGATCCATGTGATTGCGTGACTGTATCTAAGGGATAATTTGGCCTATTTTTTCTTTTTTTTTTTTTTTTGCAAAGCCTCTCTGCAAACTGTGAGGGTTTATACTGTTGTTCAGCGTGCTATTCATGTCCATATTCTTTGTTTTGTCTGCAGCTGTGGGCAAAAAAAAAGGAGAACAAACAAACATATACACAAACACATAAGCACCTTTCCTGTGGTGTTCTCAGGATATCTAACAGTGAATTAAGACTCTTATAGAAAAGTCCTTCTTCCCCTTGCTGCCATCATCATCTGAGCTGTAAAAATGAAGCATAAAGTTGCTGGTGATTTTAATTCACTTTTTTACAATTTTTTTAATCATTAGTGGTACAAGAAAGCTGTGTAGTTCATCTCTAAAGGTGGCTGGAAAACACTTGTCTCTTTTGGGTGTATTCTTCATGATGGCTAAAACAATGGATACAATTCTTGATCTGCCACCGTCAGTTGGAATTTGCTGCTGGTTTCTGTGAGGACAGGATTTCCTCTTCTGTGCTACCAATCAGTTGGCGTTCTTTGTATGGTCACTTACTAATAGGGTTCTCCTGTTTGTGCATATGTGTGATAAGAGCACAAATTCATTTTATTTGGTGTTACAGTATTGGAAGACATCACGATATCTACATCGTGTTAGGAACAGAACCTGGAAGTATTTAATTTGTTTTCAAAACCCAAGTCTGTGTTTCACTGGTGGTACTGTGCAGTGCATAAACTTGCAAATGAGAGTTGTATGTCATGTTTTGGAACCAAAACTTCCGTACCTTTTTTTTTTTTTCCCCTCCCAGTAGTATATGATAAAACTGTAGTTGTGAAAAAAGAGCCTCACGTTTCTGTCAGATGTGGCACAAAATGTAGTCTCAAAATATAGCCTTGCCAGTTTTGCTACTGTGTGGTTACTTCCCCTTATTGTTTATCTTTAGAAATGAGATACTCTTTAGCATGTAACATCAATTCCATATGCTAAGTAATAAAATAAAATTGCTGATACTGCAAGATTTATTATAAGTATGCATAAGCTGGAGTATATTCTGATCAGATTTTCCTGTGAGAAAATCTGTTAATATGAACATTTATTAAAATTCCATCAGAAGTGCATGTTTGTAAAATTTTCGGTGGAAAAAGAGGAATTCAAACTTTGTGGGCTTTTCTTTAATGTACACTGATTAAAGTGTATATGTTCCCCTGTGTGGAAGTACACATGCATACAATGGGAAATCTCACATTTGTTTTCCAGAAAACTCTCTGTAGAAACAGAGAAGGATATTAATATTAATGTTCTTCTTTACAAAGCATGAGAAATGGTGTGGTGTGTGTTAAAAATAATTAATTTAGAAAATAATTATATATAAATGGGTTAAAATTTCAGATTTTGATGTTGTGCCTGTACAGCATGGGAACTAATGGGAAGCAAAAAAGACATGTTACTGGCAAGCTTGGAGTGGGCCATGGTGCTCTCTAATGATAGCAGAGAAATTTTTAACCAGATACTGGAGAGGGTGTCACTAGAGGTATATGACAAGAAATACTAGTTTCCTTTCACATGGACATGTGAGCAGATGATCTGGAACAGTTTAGGAATGTCCAGACTTGGAGGATAATGTGGAAACAGAATACAGTATATTAGCCTGAATATAGAAACTTCTGCATATGTTCCTGATTCACACAAAAGGTAACAAATGTCACAGAAAACCAGTGTGCATCTGTAGAAGGGGTAAGCTGCAGAAAGCCATGCAAGGGAAGTTCTCCCTGTTCAGTGCAGAGAGGCTATGGCACTTAATGATCAAAGAAGGATAAACTAAGGACGTGGTGAAAGAGTTGCCCTGGGCTCATCAGTTATTTGAACACTGTTTTGTGTTTTCTGTGTCCCGTAGTTAGTGCAAAAATGATATCTTGTCACATTCTGCATTGCCCACTCATATTTTAAATGTAAATATAATTTTTCATCTCTAAGAATGTTGTAAACTCTTGCCATTTTCATTCATTAGCCTTTCCTCTTCCCCATATGTTTAAGTTTCACAGTCTTTTTTTGGATACTATATTTTGGAAGTGCAGAACCAGGATCTGTATTACTTCAGAGGAGTTGTACAGAGGATGAGAAAGAGAGAGCATGCGTCCTTTGGGAATAATTTAAAATAGGTATGTACATGAATCCTGATCCATGTGAGGGAGGAGGTGGAATATTCGATAGGCAAATGGTCAAGCTCTTCTCTGGTGCAGGTGGTGTTTGGCAAGAAGTGGTAGACAGATTTACAATCTGAGGAAATGCAGTATAACAGCACTTACTTAAATTTTAAATTACATTGAAATTGATCAGTACTGGTGTCTTTGCATTCATGCGCAAAATAATACTGTTCTGAATGCTGAAATACTGTTAGATTTGCTTAAAAGGAAATTGCTTTTGTGAATTGAAATGGCATCATGAAATACAGTTTCTGTATCTATTTGAATAATATAATATAATATAATATAATATAATATAATATAATATAATGTGTTTAATGTATCTGCAGCAATATGTGAACTCTAGATTTCTGCAGATTGAAAATCAGCTTCCCTAGGCCTTGGGCTATCTGAGGACATACCTGGATAGGATAGATATAAATATGTCCTACTTTTGTAAAGTCAAATATTTCCTTGTTACAACTGCTGTCAGACGGAAAAGTAGGGTCTCACGGTGTTTGTTTGGGGTTTTTTCACAATGACATCTACTATAAACCTTATGACGAATACATGTCTTGTTTCTGCAATATCTAGTTACCTTCTAATTTCCACACAGAATTTATTTTCTGTTAATTTTGTTCCTGTTTTTTCTGAGACTGACTGACTTTCATGTTTAGTGACTTTGCCAGTTTAGTCCCTTAGCCCCCTTTTTTCCAGCTGAAGTGCCCAAACTCTTCTGGGCACTTCACTGGTGATAGACCATTCCTCTAACCATTGTGCTTGAGTTCATCAGGCCTGTTCCCGGCTTGAATCCACCTTTCCTGGGTTTGACTGATCAGAAAGGTAGGTGGTATTCCAGGGTGTGAAGAGCTCCATAGGAGGTGTCATCCAAGCCTTCTATGCTGACATTAAGCTGACATTGATGCTTTTCCTTGCTAGAAGTACCTTGGCTGACATCCTGTGTGCCCTTTTCCTGGTTGCATCAGATGGTATTATGGTCTCTGTATGTATCCACGTAGCCTAAGCATTTAACTTGAGATGCAATTTAACTGTATAATGAAAGTGGAGAGATGCACATTTCACATGGCCATTCACAGACATTTAGGCAATTTCTATTATTTAGTTTGATATTAAGTATGCTGTCCAAGTTCTTGTCCTTAATTTTGTTAACCCCCTCTCTAATTTTTGTGGCTAGATTGTTGGTGCTGATATATAAGATTTGATTAGATTTTTTGATAGGTGTCATGGCTAATCACCTCTTCAAAACCTCCTTTATCCTACAGTTTTCTTTTCACCATTACTCCTCATGTTCCCTTTAATGTGTATGTTACCCATCCAGCAACTCTTGTACAAATTGCTAGCATTTGCTGCTTAACTAATAGTTTCCCATGTTGGTCTCAGTCGGATGCTTTACTGAATGTCATGTGGACTTGATCTAGCCAGTTAGTTGAAAAAAACAGATGGCTTATTCAAAGACTGAAATTAGCTGGGCACAGTCTAATTCTCTTAATTTCTCCTGTTTCTCAAGCACACATGAAGTTTATGAAGTCTTCTGTTATTTGCCCTAAAACTTTGTGTATTATTGAAGTCAAGACTAGAGATGACTGGCTGATCATTATGAGATACTTCTCCCATTGTCTTCCTTATATATAAACAATGTTCATTTTGTTCTTCTATGGCATGTCTTAGGATAAAGACTGTCTATGCCACTGCAAATTCTTATTCTGTTTCCTTTTTTCCTTTAATATCCTATGTATAGTCATTGTTCTGTTCAAAAGTGAATTAAGTATTAATTTAGTTATAGAGCAGTACTTATAGGATCTTTAATCTTAGTATCATATTCAATACATGTAAAATGGCCTTTCTTTTTCCTATTAATACATTTGATGAGCATTTGAAGGAATTGCAAACTCTTAAACTCACTCATTCTCTGAATTTTTAACAATTTGATCTTTTACGATAGAGAACTTAGTTCTGTGTAACATTTCATTTGATTTAAAGTGAGTTGGGTCATAATCATTCAAATCAGATCTTACCAGATCTGATGCTGAAAACTTAATAGAAAAAAAAACCTCAACCACAATCGTTGAGTTTTGTTTCATTGGCTTTTTGGTGAAGATACACCCGTCAGTCATGTGCTGAAGTAGCCAGAACTGACAGTGATCAGTAGTATTTTTTTATGTGTATGGGAGATTCAAGGAATAATACACTGCCCTGACACATCTTTCTCCCACGTAATGCTGCTGAGCTGTGCCTGTCACCCTGTCTGGTAGCCCATATCAGGCTCCAACTCTATCCCATTAGGAGCCTTCTTTTCCAGACTGATTTTGAAACCTTTTTTCCCTGAAGTCTATCACATCATTAATATGCATAACTACTCCACTGACATACCAGTTTTTCATTTTACCTGAATGCTTTAAAATGTAGGCAAGTACCCTTTTAAAGTTATGTTTTTGTCTTGATTGCTATTTTATCATGTCTCTGTTATTCCTTGGAGGTCCATTTTATCATGATCTCTACAGTTAGTTTCAGTGCCAAGACAACATAGCATAGATACAAGAAGATAAATCTTATTTGCATATAACGAGTGATTCCTTAGGCTTTTCAACTGCAGTTATCTTGTCTGTTTTTTTCTAAGAATATTGATATGAAGATACTGGACAGCAGCTCAGGAGATCAAGGTTCAATTTATGGCTTGACTTTGTAGAAATTTTTTCAAATATTCTTGTGCAGTTCAGTTTTTCTATGCCTCTTTGCCCAGTAAAATAGAGGTAATAATATTTCCTTGTGTCAGAAGGCATTTCCAGGGGGTATACTTATCAGTGTTTGGCAAGGGCTCAAGTAATTTAGTGGTAAATATTGTGAAAATAGAGTCTATTGCCTAGAATGCAACCTGAAGTGACTGGATGGTTGACTGTTCAGAACAGCCATTAATATATTTTCAGATTTATTTTTTTTTTTAAATGAAAGTTTAGGAAAATCTTAAAATACACCAACCATTTTGTTTAATAAACTCTATCCATGCTTTTCCCTGTAGTTGTTATTATTATTGGAGCTTTTGGCTTATTTTCAGGAAATACGTGCCATTATTTAAATTTTAAATTTATATTAATATATGTAAAAGGAAATCATTGTCGCCTAGAGAAAAGGTTTTGTTAATAGTTTCTGTTATGGGATCCTGCTTTCATATTGTTGAAGAAAACTACAATATTCTGGACATTTATTCTGAAAATTTTCGGAGCTTTCCTTCTACACTTCCAAGTTTAGGATGTGTGATTTGCCATTTGAAAATGAGGTTTGCCTCTGTCTTTTGAGTCTTTCACTGTCACATAAAACACACCTACCTTTTCCCAAGTGATACTATTAAAATAATGAGACCGTGGTTCATATAGCTGTGATTTTGCTACAGTTAGAATGGTCAATGCAATCAAGTCCCCATATCATAAAAACTATTTAAAAGTAGTGATGATACAATGCCAGTAATGGATGATGATAGAAAAGTAAGACATACTGCAAAAAAAGACACTGAAAGAACTGTATTAAATAGTGGACTCAGGAGATTTACAGTTACAGACTATAAATAATTGCACAGATAATAGTATAAATGAAAGAAGGGAATTACCCACATTCTCAGAAGAAAGAAGGACAAGGTGCAATGGCCTGAAGCTGAAACAAGAAAATCTTGAATCGTTAAGAGAGTGTTTCTTACAATGAGTAATTGTGTGGTGAACTAGAGGGTAGTGCAGTGGCACTGCAGGTAGGCTACTGAGGCCATGAGCATTCCTGCAAAGTGGAGCTGGACAGATTAGGTGACGTAGATGAGCTTCTCTGACTGCTAGTTATTTCAAGAGCTTGCAAAAGTCAATCTGTTTCTCTACATCATCTTCATGAATCTTTCTACAGCTGCCAGTCACGTTGTTCCAAAGGGCTGTCATACTTAAATGCATCTTTGCAGCCAGGATTATGAGTCCCAGTGGCTTCAGTGAGATGAGGGTCTATCTCATCTCATTTTCCGTTGAAATTAGATATGCATTTGGCTCTGGTTTTCCCAGAATGCCCTGTCTCTCTCTAACTGTTGTTTAGTCAGTGAGTAGGTTCTCATTATCATCTTTATTGTCACGTTCAAGTGCACTGCTAATTTTATGTATAAGCATCAGCAGAAGTGTGTAAAAAAGGTGTAGTATGACCCTAACCTGTTTCTTTTTTCTATGTGTGTCACTCAGTTTGTTGCTATGCTAGTGACACCATCTTTTGCTGACTAATTCTGGTAGGTGAATACAGCTATGGGTCTTATCTAGGCTTCACTTGGAGTTATTTAAAGAGGAAGAAAAAGAATGTCAAGGTCTACTTGCATTTGGCTTGGATATGGCAGAAGCCCTTGTGCTGTTAACACATTCCAGGGAAAAACAATCCAAACCAACCAACCAACCAACAAACCAAAAAAAAAAGGGGGGGGGAGGGGAGAAATTCCTCTATCTTTTGTCCTTTTATGTTTAGGTATTAGAAATTCTAGGTCTTCATTACTGCAAATAGCCAAGAATAACCATCCCTGTTTTATCTCTGATGCTTTTTCTAGGTAGTCATCCCTGTGATGGGAAAAAGCAGGAAATGTACATTTCAAAGTGTGGGAGTTCCCAAGGTCTTGCATGTCATGTGTTGGTCTCCAAGGTGTTCACGGGTGTCACCAAGAAACTGGTGCTGGATAGTTTGCCCTTGTTCTTCAAAGTTGTTACACTACTCTGAGACTTCTTGCTTTTAACCTGAAGGTTAGCTCAGAGATAGTGCTGGCTCCAAATAAGCAGTCCTGGTGAAAAGGTACAGCCTGGGAATGTGACTGTTTACCTGCAGAATGGGAATGTGACCAGACTTGGTACTGCATGCTGTTCTTCAACTGGAGCAGGAAAGCCCATCTACAGGGTTAAGATCAGAGCAAGATTCAGCCCTTTATCATCAAGCTCCAAATGGATGTGGGATCTGCTCTTTTTAAAATTTATTTTGCAGGGAGAATATTCTTTGGTACCAACGTGCTGTGCTCCATGGATATCAATAATTCAAGCTTTGTGACAGTTCTGTGAAAGAACTCATGCAGATGAGCCTGAGGGACAGCCACAGGACTGGTTCAGCAGGAAGGCAGTTGCCATGTTAAGCTGCCGTGGTTGTTTATCTACTTCTTGCTGCCTCACTGCGCCATGGAGTCCCTGGCCGTGTTTTATTTGTTTTCACTTCTCATTGCTGTTAGTGTCTCAGAAGGAGGTTCTGGACTAGTGATCCCCAGGAGCAGTGCATCTAAGGGAGAAAGCCTTGTGGCTGAAAAAGTGTAAGCACCCAAATTTTCTCAGACACTCTGAGGCTTATGAAGCTGGAGCATCTCTGTGTGTCAGGGACCAATGCCCTCCCCCGACTCGGGGTACTGAAGTGGTGAATTTCTCGTGCGCCAAATGGACAGATGCTTTCTAACTGAGCTCCTATCGAAGTTTTGCCTGGATGTGAGTTTCAACCTTTTTAAGGAAATGTTGTTAAGACTATTTTCTGTGCAGTTTTTAGTGTGCTTTTCCCCATTAGTTCAATTTGAATCCAAATTCTTCAATAAAATCAGTACATATATGCTTCATATTGGGGTATAGATTCTATATTTGGACCTTAAGTAGGAGTATCTTGCTAATCACTCTGAAAGTTAAGGAGTTTTTATGTATCAAACTGCAGGCCTCTCTTTCGTTCAATGTGTCTGTTTTTCTGCTTTCCATCCCTATATAATTGTGAGCAGTAACAATTCTCAGAGCAGCATCTTGCCAAAGGCACACCTCGCAGCTGCCTGGGTATAGCTAGCTGCTGTGTTGTGATTTTAGTATAGCTATAAATGAGGCAACAGACTTTCTTCCCAGGCTTCAATTTTGGCTAAGGGCATTCTATATTTCAGCTTTGCATTAGCAGCTGGGGAAGTGCTTATATGGTCACTTAGCTAATTATTTTCACTCATATATTTGAAGACTTTACTAATAGTTTAGTCCATTAATTTAGCAAAAAGCATTTCTAACATCCATCAATTGTAATGGTCTGTTAGTGTTGCAAACATATACTGGTAAGCAACTGTATATCTGCATAGAGGAAATGTGTAACACTCTGTGTATCACCTGGACATACATCATCCTAAGCGAAAAGAAAGCTTTGAAAAAGAAACATTTGTAGAGAGAGAGTATAGCTGCTCCTTAGAAACCTAAAGTATAGTGATATAAATCATCAGAGAGTTGTCTTACCACTATGACAGAGTTAACTCTTACTTGTTATTATTTTATTATTATATATTTATTATACTTGTTGTTATTTTATCCATCCTTATTAATTATCATTAATAATTAATCCTTATGAAAATAGTAAATAGAATCATAAAGTCTTCTTTTTATGGCTTCCAGTGAGACTCTTATCAGACTTGGGGGTGAGCAAAGACTGATGTTAGCATTTGCCTTTGTAATTTGGCATCTGGCTAAGTGCAGCTGGGGGTGAATAGTGCAAGGCAGACCTACAGAAAAACTGGAGTCATCTGACCCAGCTCCTGTCTCTAGGGAAGGATATATTCCCATGTTGCTCTTGACATAGGAAAAAACATATCTAACATTTTTTAAACCTCTCCAACAATGGAGACTCCAGACCTTGCTCTGCAACAGGAGGACATTGTTGGCTCTTCAGTTTGTTACCTACACTTTTCTTCCTGATGTTTAAGATGCATTATACCTTATAAAGAGGAAGTTAACAGTGTGCTAAGGGTACCACATTTGGCTTATGTTTTGGACTACACTGAGAGACTGTGGGATATCTTTGCAAATTTAAATTACATAGTTTTATTCTTGGTTGTACAAGCCAGATGCTTAAGCATGCCTGTCTAACGTGTGAAGAAATTTTCAAGGACACTTTAACAAAGGTGAAAACTTCAGTTACAGCTGTTGTGCGAAACAGAAGCAGTCCTAGGATTATGCACAAATTCACCTTATGAATTGATCTGAATGTGACTTGGCAAAAGCTCACAGCAGAAGTCAAAAGGATCTGAATCCTGTGAATAAAACCCTTGGTGTATACACTGCCAGCTGGGCTTCTGCTTGTAACAGTCATGACGCAGGTGGGTGATGAAATCTACCCTCTGCTAGCCAGAGGGCAGAAAGCAGAGAGCAGGGTGGCAGCCAGCAGCTTGCTCCCTTTCCTGTGTGTGTGCTGGTGGTGAGGCCCGTCTCCACACTTGTCCCACTCCAGCCTCTGACTCTGCTGCAGGGAAATGAACCAGACTCCTCCTGGGCTCCTGTACCAGCACTCTGCTGTTTCCAAGGCAAAGTTTCCCATGGCATGGAACTTTCGCACTTGCAGTTTGCAGAGCAGTAACAAAGTCAAGTGACAGCACTCCTGTACTAGAAGCCTCTGCAAGCTCTAGACTGTTATTTTCAAATGTTTGATCTGTGTGGTAGCAGATGCTGTCCTGTACTGCTATTCCTCACTTCACTGACCCACAAGGCAGAAAGCTGGCACAGTATACAAACATCTCGCTTCCTTCTCAGTCCCACTTTTCCATTCAGTAGCTCCAACATGTTTACACAGAAGGGCAAGTTTTCTGTCACTGGAATGCAAGCATCTCAAACTGTTTGTGCAGGGGCAATGTGGTAAAACTGCATTCATGGCCAAATTCACTTTTGCATAAACGTCTCCCCTGTTCTCTTTTCTGGTTGTGAGCCTCACTCTTCTGATTTGAAAGGTCAGATTGAGTAAGTTTTTATAGAGTTTGCCTGACCAGAAAGATGCCTGGGGTTTTGTCTTCGGTGTTAATGTCAGAAGTAAATATTTATTTGAGCACTTGCTGATTTAAAACGTATTGTTTCTTTGGACTCACATTTGTTAAAGGGCTTGACAAAAAGGGTATAACGTTCTCCTTCCACCTAAATTCCTTGATTTGAATAGTTATCAGCAGCAGAATTGCACAGGAAGGCACATGGTATGAGAACAATACTTCCATTATGTCCTACTAACATTGTAATCTGAGTTTAAAGAAACACCTACATATTAACATCCAGCACAGTAGGATAGCTGAATGCATTTTTATGATACAGAAACAGCAATCTCTGACAGAAGGTCAGCATTTGTGTTTCAGGCAGTACTTCAGCATTATTTACATTGCCATTTCTAACTGGTACAATGTTTCAATTAAATTAATATTTGTCACCATGGACAAGCTTTATTTTATTTAATTTTTATTTGGTTGGTTTGTTTGGGTTTTGTTTTCTTATTTATATATTAAAAAGCTTGAAAAACATGTGATGTTGAAAACACCTTATTAATTAAGAAATAGTAATTTGGAACTGAAATTGTGTCTTGAAACACTGAAGACACAGAGGAACCTTAATTTACTCCTACTGCACTAGATTATGAATAATGTTGTAACTGCAGTGATCAGTCATGGGCTATACCAGAAGCTGAGCAACTCACAGTCTCTGATGTATTTCCCATAAGGGCAGCGATGGGAGTTGGGATGATCTGTTACTTCAGGCTGAGGGAGCTCAAGGTACAAGACATACAACTACCTCTCTAGTGTCATGGCAGGACCTCTGTGACTGAGCAAAGAGTTTGGGTAACAGCAATTAAGATCCTTTCCCTCTGAATGATACAGCTGGAGCCCTGTGAAGAGCTGGTGCGCATTCCCATATGGACTAGATTAGCCATACGGCATATTAAGAACGTGACCACAAGCTATTTTTTTTCTCATGCAGTATGCTGTACTGGTATAACATGTAACAAACTTATATTAGCATGAATGTCTTACCATCAAATGCAGCAAAATTATGCAGATCTTGCAAGAATGCTTACGCAAGAATCATAGAATCATAGAAAAAGATGGGTTGGAAAGGACCTCTGAGATCATCAAGTCCAACCCTTGATCCACTACCGCTACAGTTACTGGACTATGGCACTAAGTGCCACATCCAGTCTCTTCTTGAATACCTCCAGGGACGGAGAATCCACCACCTCCCTGGGCAGCCCATTCTAGTGCCTGATTACCCTCTCTGTAAAGAACTTCCTCCTGATATCTAACCTGAACCTCCCTTGGCAGAGCCTGAGAATGTGCCCTCTTGTCTTACTGTTGGCCCAGTTCTTGCCCTCCTTGGAGTTGGTGGAAATCCCTTCATTTATATACTGGACTATTCATTGTGCTCAGATTTCACTCTGTTCCTGTTGAAGACATTTTCTACAGGTGTATTTAGGTGATTTAGGGTAAAGGTACCTAAGGGGAGTTTAAAGGATTGAGTTTGGGTCGCTTGTTCCAACTCTCACTACAAGCACTTATGTTCCCGGGTCAGTGTAGGCAGTTTAAAAACACTCCCTGCTCATTCTAATGAAAATCTGAGTACTGGTCCTTGAGATAATATCACTTATGTATACAGTGTGGCAGCTGGGACTTGCTTCCATTCCCAGAGGGGGAAAACATTGATTGTTTTTTTTTGCTATTGGATTTTGGGTAACTGAGCTGTTTCCTTCACTGCAGGCAAACTGTAGTCAGCCATTAACTTCAGTAGCTTAATTAAATAATTTGAAAGATTCTGATTTCATTGTGCCAGTTAATATGCTTAAATATTTTTTTTTACCAATAGAGTTTTTCCAGATATTTAAGAACATATCAATAATATTACCTTTTTAGTACAGCTTTGCTTTCACAGTGTCCAACTTGTGCATCACACTCCCTAATTCCATTTTAAATAAGGTATTATGAGTACTGAGAAGGCTGCAAGATACATAATGGCAAATAATACAGACAATTTCTAAAACAATGAATCAATGCTTGTGACCAAGTATGTATAAAATTAAATAGATCCTAGCTGGCTTCTCTTAACATTAGATAGATGTCACACAGTAAGGTGCAGAATTATTTAATAATTTAGTCAGAAAAAAATTAGAATTTCTTTCTGAGATATTACATGTATTAAAGGTATAGGCTTACTTCTCAAAGGAAATTTCAACATTCATCTAGCATGCAGATATTTTCCAGACACACCTAAGTTGTCAGAATAGCTGCCTGACATACACAGTATGCTTTTTGCCCACATGAAATACTACGTTTTGATTTCTACCAGACTTACACAGTAAGTAGGCCTAACTCTCCGTCCCTTTCCTGTGCTGATTTTTAGCTTTCTTGTTCCTGATAGAAGTACTCTCTGACATCTACTTACAGCTGCCATTTTCTGCTCTGTACTATGCTTTTTATAGTCTATTATGCATAGACAGAGCATGGTATTGCTTTTCAGTTTCTTTTTCTACACTTACTTTGCATTCTGTTTGCATAACCTTACGTGTTTTCAGATATATGGAGCTTTAGGGCACTCAGCTTTGTCAATGGTCTTAGAGAGGAGAGAAAAAGAGCGTGGTAGGAGGGGGAACTGAAAGAGTGGAGTTAAGTTCCAAATATAATTCAAGTAATAAAAATACTTCGTGTCAATGGTGGTGTGGTAAATAATTGCAACAAGTTAGAATGGCCAAGTTAAAAAATATATTAGCCTTTATTTGTGTTGAACTGTGATTGAAGTAATGTGAACCAAAACACTTGTTAACTGTGTTACACAACCAGAATTTGTATTGGTTTATTGATGTCTTAAAAAACAAGCTTAACTGAACAGGACTTTCCTAATGCATAGGTTTCTTGAATAAAACCATGGACAAATTTTAGCTTTTTGAGACAAAGCAGTTACAAAACTGGAAGACATATCATGGTGCTTCATGTGCCTTGTAAAACGTAGGCAATTTGGAAATGAACAGTTTCTGCAAAAAGGGACAGCCAAGTTGATCCTACAATTTATTAGGTATAAACAATGGCAGAAGATGACTGCATAGCATGGACAACGCAGGAGGTTTCCACTGTCACAGAAGGGAAGATTAGGTGAAACACAATGCATATATGTTGAAATCTAGAGTAGAGGCTTTGCAGATACTCAGATCTTCTGGAGAGAAGCTGTAGCCTGCAGTCTGATGACACCAAATATGTCTCCATGGTTGATTGCACTCATGCACAAATGCCCTCTGCATATGTGTTCAGTGGCGTGGACTCCAGCCAGCTCCAGTTCAAAAGCGTGTTTGTGAAGCCCAGCCCAAATCTCTCTGCCTCTGTGTGCAGCTCATTAGCTCCGGCACAGTGTCACCCTAACAAGGTCACAAGGGTTTTCAGTTCAGTGCTGGCTGGAGGCCCACTAGATTGGTGTGGAGGCAAAGGAAGCTCCTATGGGCTTGTTGCGGCTCATTTATCCACATCCCATAACAGTTTAGGAGGATCCCAGAACTAGGTAAGCAATAACAGAGGGGTTAAGAAAATTAATAGAATGGTCTGGACCACATTTGAACAAAACTTCTTTAATTAAGCAAGCTTGTCTGTTACTTGTGGACTGGGTCATTCATATCCTTTTAAAAGCCATGAAAAGGGGCTTTTATTACTTCCAGACAGGTTAACACATTCTTAAGGTAGTGCTATGCCGGTCTTGTCCAGTGTAGGGCTTGCAGGCACACTTTTTTTTTTTTTACCCACTTGCAGCTCTTTGGCTGCTTAATCAGCTGCAGTGCAGGCTGCTCCAAAAGAGATGGCACTGTGCCTAATGCTATGCTTGACCCCATAGCTTCCCATTGCAAGTGCAGCAACTGGTGGACCAGCTGGCTAAACCCCAGACATTTCACTGTTGCTGTCTTTCAGCTGAGCAGCTTCCTGGTTCCAGCCTATCTGCATGGCCATATGAGGAATGGCCCTGGCATGCAAGGGCAAAGTGTCTGTGAGCAGGGAGAAGGTGGTGAAATCGTTCCTTCCACTGCAGCACCAATTTTCACTGTGCTGCCCCTACCACCATCCTTGCATACTGCCTATCTGTCAGTGTGCCTGTATGGCTCAACATCAGATTACTCAGGCCCTCCTGAGGCACCTCATAGCTCAGGTGTTGCAGGCACTGCTTCTGAGTTCCGGTCTGGCTAGCAGTGGATCCAGACGCTGATTTACAACAAGTGGGAATAACTGAAATCTAAGTTTAAGTACCACCACAATTTATCTTGCTGATATCTGGGGGGTACTTTTTAAAATGTATATATGCTTAATTTTATGAAAGAGATATGTTGGTGGTTTTTTTGTGGGATGTTACTTTTCCTATGCTAAAGTTCTGAAAGCAGTATTAGACCCATGAGAGGAACTGAACCTTGAGTAATGCAGTACCAGAGAGAGAAATCTTTTGTGTGGATATTTCCCAGATGTATCAGGAAAGTTAGATTTTTTTCAGCTCATCTTAAAAAAATTTTAAAAATTGAGTGTATCAGAGACTTGACTTTTAAGATATGATGTTGCAGAAGAGGGTAGAAGACTGACTAATTGGAAGCAGCTCCCCATTTTCCAGCTTTCATGCCTCATCAGTGCCTTTCCTGATAGCATTATGCTTTGACAAATATCAATTGTTGGAGGTTGAAGATGAGGAAGTATAAAATAATTTGACTTTGTTTTGAAAACAGATGGTCTGTCAAAAGCAGGCAAAGTCTTAATGACGAACTATGATTGTGGTATTTAGTAGCTAGGAAAAAAATTCTATTCTCCAATGTAGAGTAATCTGCTAAACATGCTATGACAGGTATTTTAGGCACAGTGTATGGTTACTTTTGCAGTTATGTTGTGGAATAGTATTTAGTTCTTCGGTAAGAAGTATCCCTTGAGGAGTAGAGGTGAAGTAAGACTAGAATTCGCATAGTTTTAAGTTACACATTTTTCTATAAATAGAGTGCCTATTAAAATGAAAAAATAGAGCACCTATTAAATCTGCCATGGATTTCAGTGGGAACAGAAGTGGGTCATAGGTCTGCATAGAAACTCAAAAAAAAATTGATATTTTATGCATGGAAGTACCTGCACCATGCCCCAGATTCTCCATCAGGTTTTGTACGGTTCTTTTTCCACATAAATTTGGATTCCTGCAGTCACCCTTGATCTATTCATGTTCATATTTGTAATGTGTTTCAACAAAAAGGTATGATTCTTTTTGTGTTCTGGATATTGGCTTGTCTCTGGGGGCAACTTTTTTCAGGTCTTATTATTGAAAAGAGCACAATCACAGAAGTTGCATAGTAACCAGCATCACTGACAAGAAAGTTACCTTATATCACTGTGGCATAGTGAAAGTGGCAAGAGATGCATTTACATTTACAACTTTTTCATATTGCCGGTGCAGTGTTAGGAGTGCCATGGAGAGATGGAGGACAGTTGCCTACACCTGAATCAGTGGAGGAGGATCGAGATTAGGAGCTGACCATAGTATAAGATGTTGAATAAATGAAGAACCAGATGTTGAGCTAACACACATTAGAGCCAGGCAATGTCTATCCAACAGTGAACCAGGCTTCCATCATTTTCCGTATGCTACACTCTGGCAGAGGCATCTTCTACAAAGCAAAATTTGATGCCCAGTTTTGCAGAGAGTCCAGTTTTGCTGCTCACTTGGATGACTTTTTATAATTACATCTGGACCAATAAATCTATAAATATTTGGTGTTGCAACCAGAAACACAGGTTCTGGTTTTTTGTACATACAACCTACAAACAACCTAAAATGGATTATGGGCTGAAACAATGACACCTTCTTCACTAATTAAGAGTGTTCAGTTTTGGTTAAGGAAGTCATAGGAAGTCATGAAAGCCTATTGTAAAATCTGGAAATATTCTAGTTTCTATAGAATTCTTAAAATTTACGGTGTTCTGGTGATCACGTACAGGTGTGACTGCTCTGGTAGCTTCATAGAAACAAGACTATTTATAATTAAAGTAATACGTGCCTAAAGTTAAGATTGTCAAAAGGCCTCAAGGAAAAATCAGTATCTCTGAAATATTCCCTAGGACATAATACTATAAACATAAAGACAAGAGCAGCATGAAATACGGCCTTGGAAATGTAAGATCATATGTCTTGGCATTCCAGAGCAGATTGTTGTTTTCAGTCATTATTAGCAGTTATAATACTTATAGTTTTAAAAGACAGCTCCTGTTGTCTGCATCTAACTAATTGTGCCATAGAAGTGCATCACAGAGCAAATTTCTTCAATGAGTAATCATTTCATTTATGCCAGTAAATGAGATTTTATTGTCTTTACCTTGTGTCTTGTGTGAACGATTTGAAATTTTCAATTTTCTTTTATCTCTACTGAATAGCAGGGACATGCTGATTGAAACACATTGGTAGGAGAAAAATAAATGTATAGCAACCTATCTTGAGTGCAGTTGTTTAATATCTAGATATGGACATAAACACATGATAAATATGTGGGGCCTCTTTCAGTCATAACTGGTGCCACTGGCAGATTTTTTAGCAATATGTGAAATCTCCCATCCAGATCCTGAGCATCGGGCTGTATTCAACAGAGAAGCCAAGAGGTTAACAGAACACTGATCTTCTCCCCAACTCTTGTAAGGCCTCATGATATGAGAATATAAAATACTCTCTCATTCAGATTTTTCAGTTCACAATGTGCTTCCTTTGCTGCAGTCAGTTTCCTAGTGATTTTTAGTGGCTCACAAGCTGTGCATATTTTAGAAAAGTTCATTTATAGACCACTTGCACCAGACATTCCAGTTGGTTTCTGTAACCACAAGAATGTAGTAGACTAGGGAAAAAATGTGGAAAAATAATGATGGAAACAAGGCAGTGGAAGTCCTTTCTGTATGAAGATGCAGTGTGCTACCTGCTTGGAAATGTGTAGCCTGTTATTTCATGGCTTAGCTTAATTCAACTATGAAATCTCTTATATCTCATTTGTCAATTCCTTATGATGTTTAGTTTTGATGAGTTCTGAAAGGCAAAACTTTGCAGAGTTCACTGCAATGTAGGTTTTTTGCTTTGCCTGGAGCAACCTTTGCAGCAGTTTGCTGTGGTCTTCCTGTTCACTGTGTCAGTGAAGAACCTTCTGCTAGCTCTTGCCAAGTCTGGGACTGGCGTGACTCCTCCAATAGATCCAAAATGATGGCGATGTCCAGGACACCTATGTGTTTCAGAGAAAATTGTTTACCTTCCTGGTTCAGATTTCCATCAAAATTCACTAAGAATCTTCCCAGAATCCCATCAAATGATGGGCTTCTCTGGTGTGCTGTAGGATCTAGGAAATGTCCTCATGGCAGTTATATAATTTCTGTTGATCTGGGAACATTAGCTGTGTGTGTTGTCACTGCAGCAGCTGGATTTCTTGCTGTACCATTGTAGTGGCTTTGGCTGACATGGAGTCTGCTTTTCTCCGTGCAGCCCATGTAGTGCTGTGCTTTGCATTTAGGGTTCAGCAGGGTTGACAACTCTCCAGTGATACCACTCCAGTGTTTTGGCTATTGCTGAGCAGCACTTGCACAATGTCAAAGCTTTCTCTCCAAACCACCCCTTCACCCCTGAGGACGGCAGGCTGGGAATGGGCAAGAAGTTGTGAGGGGACCCAAATGGGACAGCAGATGCAAACTGACCACAGGGACATTCCATACGGCATCACGCTTAGCAATAAAAGCTGAGGGGAAAGAGGAGGATGCAGATTCCCCATTATGGCATTTGTCTCCCCAAGCAATCATTACAAGTGCTGAGGCCTTGCTCTCCGGGAAGTGGCTGGACATCTGCTTGCTGAAGGGAAATAGTGAGTAAATTCCTCTTTGCTTTGCTCCAGGTGCAGCTTTTGCTTTTCTTACTAAACTGCCTTTGTCTTTTCTTGCTAAACTGCTTTTTCATCTTACTTTTGTCCTGTCTCCTGCTGAGGAGGGGGAGTAAGAGAGCAATTGGGTGGGTGACTGGCAGCCAACTGTTGTCAATGCACCATCATTGTCTTACCTAAGACTGTATTAAAATGGGACCAACCTGACCTGTCTCAATAAGCATATTTGGCACACATAGTTACACAAAGTTCAGATTATCTTCCCGATGTAGCTACTCAGGCATTAGGGTTGCTTTTTTTCACTTGACAGGAAGTGAGTACAGGACTTGGTTTATTTCAATGTGAAACCCATCTAAGTTGCCTGCCTCTTGAAAGAAACGCTACTTTTTCAATAAATGGTGATCTGTGGTTTGTAAAATAAGAGATGAGGGATTTGTCATACATTTAAGATGGTGTCATTACTCAGGCTTTCCATAGATCATGTCTTCACAGTGATTCTAAAGCCCAGGAGCCGTTAACATAGTTGATAATCAGGATGTTTCTCACTCTGCTGTCGGCAGAAGAGGTTATGTCAGTATGAAATGCAGCTTCAGATAGTATTTCCTGCTAAGGGAACTGTGAATGATGGTATTTCCTGTAGGGAACTGTGAAAGTCCATAAGAAGGGTATGGGTAATCACACAAAAGGAAAAATTAATTTGAGGTGTGTAAGAATGGTTTCTGTCATCTGTTGCAGAGAGGACAATGTGTGAGAAAGTCAGGTAAAAATATTGGTGGATGTTATGAATAAATGCAGCTCTCCAGACAGCCCATTCTTGAACAGTACAGTCCTGGTTCACTCAACCATATAAAATTATAATTAGTCATGTCCCGAAATCAGCTTGCTGAATAGGTTGTTTATATAAGATCCCTGTAGCAGACTTAGGAGTCATGGCATAGGAAATGAATGTATAAAAAATCAAACAGTTTTTCCCATAAGCTGTAGCACAGCTAAAGTCTTGAGGTCAAACATGTATAGATAAAACAGTCATAATGTTGTTTCAAGCTACAACTCATTCGTTCATAATTTCTGCAGGTGAATGTGGCATCAGTGCATCCTGTGCAAAAACTACTGCATCCACCAAATGATGCAGCAGAAAATCCTAACCTCACAGAAATTAGTGGAAACGTTCCCCTGCATTTGACAGGATCATAACTTTATTAATCACGATGGCTGGCAGAAACTGGTGGAGCAGGGTAGTGTGATCACTTTGAGATCAGCCTACAGGGTATGAGTATACATCCAGCTAAATTTTGCAGGGTGCCACAGACAGTGATATACAGTTAATTCTCGTAAAAATGACAGTAAGAAACCCCCTGCTTTACAATGAGCAGGTGGTAAGATTTTGTAGCTCAGTGTTTGTGAGCCTCCAAATTGGAGTATGAAACTTTTGCATGTAAAAAGCACATTTTGGAACACTTTCCCAGAGCTTGTTAAGTATCAGAGCTGGATATTTAATTGGAAAAAGAATTCTTGCTTAGAAGTGTTCTTTGACATTTCTTGAGGATATTTGTGATGAAGACATTTAAAAACTGAAGTATTCAAGCAAGTGACTTAATTTTTTTCCTGACTGAAAGGGTAATTCAAGCATGCAAAGCCATGTTCATGTCTGTGGTCACAAATCTTCCTGTTCTGCTCTTATAGAACACTTTACACTGGGAACCATGTAAACCATGCAGGAGTAGAGCTGATGTGTGTTATGGTAATACAAATAGTAAATACAGGAATAATCAGCAGCAGATGGGATCTTCACACAGCTTTTGCTGAGGAGTTCATAGGAACATCACCCCAGTGCAGTAGGCCACATAACAAGGGATGAAGAAACAGTCAAGATTCTATAATTGAAATTAACTGTATGTTGTTTCAATTAATTGTTCCAATTAGGCCCTTTTCAGTTATGCTTTTTTGCAAAGGTGTCATCTGGGATGCTGTGAGAAATTGAAAATGCCCTAATGGTCAGATGCTCATCAATTAAAGAACTTTCTAATTAGCTCCCTGAGAAGAATTTACTGTAGGAATGAAAAATTTTAAAGGTGGAATGAGTGAGAAGTTGTTTTTATTACAAGACTAATTTTTCTCTCAGTGATAGCATTATTTCTGTTGCCAAAAATAATTTTTAAAAACCCCTTAATACAAAAGAAGGGAACAGCTTGTTTGTTTCTATCTAGCAAAGAGTTGTTCTTGTGAGCTCCCTTTCATAATGATTTATTAGCTAGGGTATGAACAACACAACAGCTCTAAATCACTGTTTTAGTAAAAAATAATCATGCACATTCAAACTACCAAAGCTACTTTTCCTGAAGTAAGATCAAGAGGTACACTTTAAGTTTTTTTAAACATTTCCTGACAAATACTCATTAAAAGTGGATGGGTTCTAGATCTGGTTAAAATATTTCTGAGTTTATATATATTTTTTAAATGGAAAACTGAAGTCTAAGATGCAGCTTCAAAAGTTTCTTTTCTTTTCCCCAGTTTTTGTTTGCTCTGGAAGTTCACACAGTACTAGAAACAGTTGCTAGCAGTTGTTTCCCCTGAGGCTGTAAATGCAAAAGGACAGAAAGCTCTGCCTAAAAGCATGGCCTAACAGATGCTTTCTGCCACAGCCTGTAACCGTCTCCAAGTCCAGGTGTATCATACTGCCTTGATATGCTGAGGTTGAAGCTTTTAAAATACAATTCTAGGTGTGACACAGAGCCCACACCTTAATTCAGACCACTAAAGTCTGCACACTAAGCAAAGTCCTTCAATTTTAAGAGCTTGTCCACAAATGGAACTATTCATGAACATGTCTAGGGTTAGTCTGTGCATAAGTATAGCTTGTGAATGGTTGCACCTTCCTACATGACTTTATCTGCTTATTTTCAATTAAGAATGCTCAGACAGATCACCAAAGTTATTTAATTGTGCTGTTGCTTCAGCTATGATGATCTGAAGGAATTTTGTCATGAAGAAGTGACAAAAATTAGGGAAATGTGCCATCTTATCTGTCAGCTTTATTATATGGTATGAACAGATGGCATGTGCCACCTTTATCAGCTGCTTTCATGTTCATTGAAAGTATTTTAGCAAGGACTTAAGTCAGGTTCTTAGTCTTCCTGTCTCATTTCTTGTCTTTGCCTAAGTGAATAACTTTACCACAGATTAGAGCACTGGATTAATTTCTCTGTCTCTATAGGTAGGCATATATGTGTGTATATATATTGATGCACACGAACATAAATATATATATACACATCTATATACTTAAGTTATAAACCAACTTCCTTTTCAGCCTTTGCTTATGATTTCCGTGTCAAAAATCTGCAGTTAACCAGAACACTGAAAGAAGTGAGGCTCATAACTTCTTCATCCTAAACCTTGTTCATCAAAGTTTTCTGATACTTTTGGAATCTCTTAGGGAAAACAGGTTAAACAGCATGTGAAGTTGTCCATTTTTCATCTACCAAATTAGTGATCTTTGCCACAGCATTTAAATGGTAATGAAGTTAGGTTTTTGTGTCTGCAGACAATATGATTCATTCAATAACTAACCTCTAACCCTGACACAGCAGAAGCTTTAAAATCAGCTTTTCTAGATTATCCATTAAGTAAAATACTTTTATATGCAGCTTTCGTACTTCTGACACGTGTTGTTCAAAAACTTTTACCTTCATATTCATTCAGGTGAAAAGAACTGAGCAGAGCACCCTCCCCATAAAATGCTCAGAAGCTGTAATTTCCTCTAAGTCCTGTCATACTGGACAAGAGATTTATGTAACCAGCAGTGATTTATGCAGAAATGTACCTCATCTGCATTTCTTATGATTTATGCTGCTTTGATGTATTCTTGGAAGAGCAAGGAGGAACATTACATCAGAACAAAGCAGTGTTTGGCATATGATAAATCATGGCTTCTCAAAAGCCAGTCATGCATTTCTCTGTTTACACAGTATTCCTGGAGTGATAGTACAATAGCCCTGTCCATAAGTACTGTGCAAGTTCACAATGGTCTTAACTCCCAGACCATACATTCCTGCTGCCTCTTTTGTGCTGGCATTAGCAGCTATGTGGCTGTGTTGTGAAAATTAAGCTTTTCTTTTTTTTTACTGGATAAATGTTACACAACATTAGTGAGCATTCCACAGTCCTTTGGCTTACACTGATTGTGAAACCCACCACTAGCTGGGATGTGAGGAAAAAAGAAGTGTTTGTCAGTACTGTAAGCCCATATTTACAATCTCTTTCATCCTCTGTTCTGCATGGGAAAAGAGGACCAGCCAAAAGTAAATTTGTCAGAAAGGTACATAAATTGCCTTAGGTTATTAGGACATGCTGTTGCTCTCTGCCTCTTCTCCATTTTCTACACCTTCTCACTTGATTGAGTTGCCAGTGATATGTGTGTTTCCACTTCTCACATATCCTTCTTCTCCATGTTCATTCCCTATATACCGTCTCTTTCTTCTTTTTCTTAATATTGAATGTCTTGAATTCTACTCTACCTGTGGCTTCTGTTTCTGGCTGATTCTACTGCATAAATCAGCCCTTTGAGGCTGAAGGAACTCCAGCATTCGCTTTCATCAGTCAGCATGCCTTGGTAAAGAGTTTTGGGTACCATATAACACTGGACATAAAAATCTTTGACATACTGGGTTTTGCAGATGGCTGACTAGACTACATGGTGATACACTTCATTTTAATTAATTGTAGCAATAAACTTCAGAGATTCTAGTCACCTCGGTATATGTATTTATGTTGGGATCATTTTACTTTTTTATATATTATTTTATATATAGTAAAATCCTTTCTTTCCTATATGGAAGAGGATTAAGAGCTAGAAAACATGATGTCTCAAAATAAGCCTCATTGTTTGTTTTTTACATAAGCTCAGGGACGTGCCCATTGTCCTGTTTTGAATGAATTTTGAAGTGCCTGCAGGGTATTTTTTTACAGAAAGAACTGACCAGGGCATGCCAAGCAGGCTATGTTCTGGACCAAACATCCATGAACTGAGATATTAAAGACCCATTATAGACCACCCTTAGAGATCATAATAGATTAGGCTAATTATATAACTATATGTGTTCTTCTTTAAGGCATTTACCACAAGTTTCTTGTGGAAGATCTCTTGTTCAAAACAAGAGGACATCAGTGAACCCATCCATGTGGGTATTCTTTCATGCAATTCCAGAAACCTGTGTGTGACAGATTACAAAATTTGCCAAGTAATGGTAATGTACTTTGATAGCCTCTAATGTCTCTATGGGAAACATAAGCCAAGGTTTAAAACATATTATTTAACCCATAGTCCCAAGACATTCATAATTACAATAAGTGTCTAACACTGTGTCTAATATTGCCAGCCTCAGCTAGAAAAGGAGATTAATTGACTTCACCAACGCTTTTTCCAAGGCAGAACTTACAAGTCTTTTTCTCTTGGCTCAAATCTTGCCTATCTCACATCAACCACTGTTGTTATTATTATTGGTGCTACCACCATCATCATCATTACTAAGCACACAAAACCCCATCATGTAGATGTGCTATTTATGGTTACTTTCATGAAGATTTTGAGAGGGATGTTGTGTGCAGTGTGCACATAACTTTGTTTATCTCAAATTGCTATTTCAAATATTCTTTCTTTGAGGACTACATAAAGAATGCCAATGGTGGCAGAACAAAAATCAAAGACTACCTCTGTGTTTTATAGGAGACGTAACTGAACAGGCACTGGAGACTCTGAACAGCAGTGGTTAAATGTAAGCCTTTTAAGGTAACTGTGCTAATGACATATATCACTTTCAGAACTGTAGGAAAGTGTGACATACACATTACTCACTTAAGATATAGCCTCTGTGTTTCTGAGTGATGTAAGCTATAGAATAGTCGTGTCCTCAGTCAACTCCAGCCTGTTCACTGCTAGGTTCTCAAACCAAATCCTGGACTTCCTTGACCTAAGATGAGAGGAGACTCCACAATCAGGAGAGCAATCATTGCTCTCATACTGAACAGCCGATGATGAGCTGGGAGGGCCCTCCATACAAACTGCTCTCAAAGAACAGGAGAGAGATAACACCAGAGTCTAAATCCAGTGTAAAACCAACAGCTTAGTCTTTTCTATAACCTTCACCAAATCTTTGAAATAGAGATTACGGAGTCTGTTTGTTGCACTCTACTGCATTAACTAAACCCATCACACATTCCTCTAATCATGATTGTAGGGAATGGGCCAAGGACTGATTATAAAAATACCTTTATCATCCTTTTTTGGCTATAAAATTTTCATCTTTGAAGATGACACAATGCAAACCTTCAGCGTTAGGAGCTAGAAATTATTAACTTCTGGGAAAATTATTTAAAATATGTGGTGGGAAAGGACAATGCCAACACAGAGGTTGAAGAGACCTCTTGCCAAAGGCCCTGAAGTGCAGAACTTTGTTTCTGAGGTGTCTTTTATCTCACTGTTTATCAAAAAGACTTTCCCAGACCTTACTTCTTTTTCTGTGTGGGTTTTGGTTTTTGGGTTTTCATATTTTGGGTTTGTTTTTGTTTTGTTTTGTTTTTGTTTGGGTGTTTTGCTTTTGGGTTTTTTTTTGTTTTTTTTTTTTTTTAACTAGCTATTTTTAAAGAAATAGCATTATCAGTTGAAAAAGAAAGGACCTAGATGATAAAAAGCTGGCAGATGATGCTACTAAAAATTAAAAAGCATTAGGGCTTCTCTAACCTTTGATAAGAGCTAAGGATAACTTTACCAGCATCCTGGATGGGGAAGGAGCAGAACACTCTCCGCCTGGGTATGCCAAGGAAACCACAGCTGCACCTGGGTGTTTTCTGAGTGTACCAACAGCTGAGATACAGATTAACAGATTAGTGCACTTGACAGGAGAATAAACCAGCAATTAAGTTTATTCAAGTACTTTGAAAAGACACCTTGTAGCTTCAAGTCTTCATGAGGGGCTTTTTTTTGCTGTGATATAAAATCTATTTTGTGATGGCCAGTCTGTTAAAGCAGTGACAGACAATGATTTGTGCTAGTGTGAGCCAAAATGTAGTTTCTATTTTGAAAGGTTTATGTTCCATAGATAGCTTGTAATGTAATTCTAACTGATAGGAAAAATTAATTCAGTAATTAATTAAGTACCTCTCTGGAACAAGTGGACCTATAGGTATTCCTAAAACATGTGGTTCAAATTAGTGCTGATCAAGTCATAGTGTCTGCATTTTCCTCATGTACTGGCACTTCTAATCAACCACAGTGTGGCTCAGTGCCCACTCTGTACAGTTTTTCCTGATAGGTATCTTCAGTGGATACCCAAAAAGCAGCTGAGAGCTGTCAAGGATGACTGATGAACATTACTGGCTTCTTACATTTTTGGGGACTTTGTGTTCAATTCTCTAGCTGCAAACCTTAGGCATTAAGGAAATCTGGAGACAGCAGTATCTCTGGATTTGAGTCAGACAGGCCCATATTGATAGGAAATTCCACTCAATGAACTTCGGTCTTTAGATTTAATTTTCCTTCCTGCGATGCTGCAAAGGCAAGTGGTATTTCCAGCACTTTAAGCAGCCAGGATTCTCAGTCCACTAATTTATACTACTGCTGAGGCCTCTCCAGCCATGAAGACCTCTTCGGGATTTTAAGTGAGGCTGACTGGTAAGGCTTCTTTCCTTAAGAGTAGTGACAACGTCACAACTACTTTGTTAAGAAAAATTGTAGCCTGTGTAGAGGGGTTTGATTCTTCTTAGGGAAGATCCTTTCTGATTTCAGTAACATGAATATAGACAGAGAGAGTGTGAAAATAAGCAGAAATCTGGGAATGGCTTCTGCTATTACTTTGCGTTTTACCTCTGGAAAGGAAGAGAGCTGGTACTTGCCAATTAGTTAAGGTACCTCCTCACAGATGAATAAAGGTGCTGTCACAGTGTTGTGCTGGTTTATCTGTGCCAGATAGTATAAGATAGCATAAATTAAAAACAAAGCATTGCACACCCAGTGGCACACATTCTCCTGTGTGCCAGCAACTCGAACTTAAGCTGTTCAGGGAACTGGGCTGCGCACTCTCTTCAAGCTATAACCCATTAAGTTGCTTGCTAACTGTGTAAGTAATAGCACTAGTTAGCTGCAAATGTTCTTAATTTCCTTTGGGAATGGGATAACAACATATCTGAGATTTGAATGTCCTTGTGGAGGAACTACAACTCAGCCACATCTAGGAGGCTCTGCTTTGCTTCTTGTTTAGCTAAATTAATTTGTTAGGCAGACAGTTCGTCAAAATTAGCCATTGTTTCTTGGGTATTTGTAACTGTACAGGAGGAGATGTACCTGAAAGCACACTTCCTCTTTAATTAAACTGAAGGATTAAAATTATTTATACTCTGATCTATCTCTTTCCCCCCAATCAGCACAACTACAGTCCTCAAAATCACGGGGCATCATGTCCCTTATTTCAAGCCCCTCCACTGAAATCCTCTACAGAGACCAAGCAGAAGCCTGGGTACAGCAAAAGGCTTTGCTGCTTGCTTGTGGTATGTGTAGTATCTGCTTTTGACTTGCTGCAGAGTCTTTGTCTTGCTTCAGAAATATGTGTAGAACATTCACAGCATAGATGTCTAAAACAATTGAAATGGAAAGAGAAAAGAAGAAGAAAACAGCAAAAAAGCCATAGGTTATTTACATAACTGGGAATTTTAAAGGCTACAGGAGAAATTACAGAGTAAAATTAAAAAAAAAGAAAAAGAAAAATTATGTAAGGTAACATATTTGGGTGGCAAACAATATGCTGTTGGAAGTGTTACCCTAAGTTCTTCCTACGTAAGTGATACCTTCTGCAAGAAGAAGACTGTACGAGATGGTTTTACAACTTCTTAATTTTATCTGAAGCAAAAGATATGTTTTGATACTAAATTGGCTTTCTGGACTTGGAGAGATATTGATTATCTTCTTGGTAACAATCCGCAACACCCGTAAAGATGATGTTTTCAGCTTATGGTTCCAAATGTGGGTTCTTTCACCCGGTGTGTAAGAAGCCAATTCACACACAGAGTTAGGATATTTGTTTATTTCATCACTGCACAGAGATGGGTGCTAGGTGGTAAATCTGCAAAAGTAGCACACCTTCAGTATGACAGGTGCTCATTGTTAACAATAAAAAATTGGCACTTCCCATAGGTAACAACCTAAGGCTGTAGTCCTTGGCTTTGCATTTTCTCGTCTCATCTTTGTTTGATACACTTATTTTATGGCACATGTTCCACAAGGAAGAGGCTTATGTGAGTAAGGGATGAATCTGTGCGTGGTATTTTACTAGATTAATAACTAACACTAGAGCAAACTTCAATCAAAATTGTTCTTTAGTTTGATCAACAGTTTGGTTTTCTCTGTAGTTTGATTTATAGTGTCCTGTTCTTACTTCTTTGATCATGGCTCTGGGTTCCTGCAGGTTTGGTTGGTCTCTCTTTTTTCATAAAATGAGGGAAAACCCTCTTTTTTTATACCAGACTACACTTCTGTAAATTTTTAACCCTCTTATGATACTTTATTTCAATAAGTATTACTCTACCTCATGCCCTCATAATGCAGTGTTTCCTCCTTGCAAACAAGGAGATGTCCTCCAGGCACCATAGGCAAGGAAGATGATTTTTACGCATAAACTTCTGACTCCATTGTAAACGGTACAGCTACTAGACATCCTGGAGTTTGTCCCAAAGAAACCAGCAAATCTGTTGGATAGAGCCTACAGGTGAGGACTAGTCATGGGCAGGTCCTTTCAGATGCTGAGTGCCCTTGCCTTGCAGATCATAGCACCCATCAGCTGGCACTGGGTTATCTGGGAGAAGAGCTGTGGCCCCAATTCAGGCTGCTACTTTTCTACCTGTGAAAATCTCCACTGGGATTCCCTTGTGTCACTAGCGCAAAATAATTACCTTTTCAAGTTCAGAGGTGTCTGCCACTATGGGGACAAATCCACACAAATTTTGGAAAAGGCTAAGAAATCTCTGTATGAGATGCTGTCCATTTACATAAAATACCCCCAGCACCATCAGAGCAGAGAAGTGTTTTTTCTGAATTTCTAAAAATTTCCTAAAAACTGTGAGATTCTGCATATAACTGCATTTTTCTAGTGCCTTGTTCTAAACCTGGGTCCTCTTATCTGAGCATCTCTCAGTTGTGGCTGTCATGTGCCTGCATAGAGCTGCATTGCTCCAGGAAAGTCTCTAGGTAAATGGTGGGCTGGAAAGTGGCTTCCTAGGCATATTGACTGTTTACAAATTGTTTGGTTCACATACTGGTTGTGTGGAGTACAAGGAGCAAAGCTTTAATCTATCTTCTGAAAATTACTGGGATTCAGTGGATGAAACTGAGCAGGGCCATCACTTACTAGTCACAGCCTGAGAAACAGAAGTTTGGTGTAGCCTGGATCCAGCCTTTGATAGAGTGAGTTAGAGCAATCCACCTCAAAAGTGATTATGCCTGGGTCATTGTGACCATTGCTTATCTGGGGAGAGAGGGTGACTCCTGCTCAGCTGGTGGTGATAAAAGGCCCTTCTTCCGGGCTTACTACAAATATCCTCAGGGCTTGATGTACTTTGCTAGATGCTGTATGGAGGATAAGGCCAGTTGTTCAGCTAGTTCTTCAAAGGATTTCTACTCCTTAATCAGCACTAACTCAGCCATACTGGCTCCTCTTGAGATCTGCCTTGGGGGCATGCTGATGCCCTGAGGGACATCACCGGTCATGAGCAGAATTTTAGTGTTTACTGGCAGTAGCCATAGGCCCTGTTGAACTCCATTATTGAAAAGCCTGAAGCAATCCTGGTTGTGCTCCCCATGGGAACGGTCTTTTGGTCTTTGTGCACAAGGATAGTATCTGCCTACATGACAGTTACACTGTCAAAATCTGGGTTATGTTCCCAGGCAAGCTGTTGGTCATCTGCAGGAGCTGAGCAGATAGTCACAGCCAGCCGCCAATTGGTGTTCCCCTAGGAAAGGAGGGGAACTAAGGCTATTAAGGCCTGACTCACTACTGTTGTGGCTCCTCCAGGTGGTGAGCGTCTCTCTTCCTACCGACACGGACTGTGACAAACCACTAGTAAATCCAGTATTGCAGGCGGTAAGATATATTTGCATGCTGTCAAGGGTGTGTGGACTCTCTCACAACTCCTGTAAACCAATTTCTTCCATAAGTGCTTGTCACTGGTCATTCATCTTTCAATCTCCTGATAGTTGTTCTCTTTGGTCAGCTTGAGGAGAGCCAGAGGGAATCCTGTGTCTATTCAAACCGTTGTCATTGCTACTGTTGCAATGTGTTATGTGTTCATTGCTATCAGTCTCTATCACAGCATGTTGTTTTTCAACATGTATTTACTGGACAGCCATTTCCTATTCTCAGAGAGAAACCATTTTCTGTCCTTAATCAAAGCCCTAGGAATGAAAACAGCCAGCTCTGACATACCACTTCTGCTTTCCCCATAGAGGGCTTGGGAGTGCAGAGCAGAGGTGGCTTACCTCATTTCTAAGCAGTAACAGCTTTATTAGCCGGCCTTAGCAGTTGGACAAAGAAGAGGGTGCACATACAGGGTTAATCATAGAAGTTAAGCTATTTCTGTAATAAAATTTGATTGCTAAAAGTTTCCACAAAACAGAATTCATAGCCTCATGCAGCAAACATAATAAGGGGAATGCCTTTTCAATTAAATAAATCAAATATAAATACATTTAACAAACCAGTCAGTGTATTTTGAGGAAATGCTGTCTATTCTTGCTGCGAGCACAGGATTCATTCATCTTCCTCTAGATGCTAACAATGAACTGAAGATAAGGAACAAATCTGATCACCTTAACACGGTATATTGATTTGTGCAGTTCCAGTAGGCTTGGAAAAGGAGCTTTGTTTTATTCTGTGCACAGATGCTTCCTACAGCAGGCAGCAGAAACATCCTCAGTGTGTAGTGTGATTTTACAGCAGGAAAATCTCCTGGGGCTCTAAAAACAGGTTTTGCATTTTGCAGATGTGGAAGAAATAAAAAGGGCCAATTTTCACCTTAAAATTGACGGGAGGAGAAGAGGAGGAAATCAGACAGAATGTTTTCCATTTGATGCTATAGTCAGGAACAAATATATACTTTAAGTAGTATTTTTCCAGTTAAGTTTCATTTAAACTATACGGAATCTCTCTGTATTGAAGATAATGTATACTCCGTAAGATTCATTGTGGAAAACAATTGGAATGACAGATGTGTACATTTGACAAACAAACGGTTATATTTTTGACATTCTTCCTGTAGTTCCACTTGCTTAATTTGGAAAGAAGATAAGTTGGTTTTTAACTCTCCATAATAGCTAACACAACACTGCTCCTCCCAGTCAGCAGAAGCTAAAGAATATGTTGTAAGGATAATTAAGAAATAGAAAAGTTAACACAGATACTCTAATATCTGTTAAAAGCATATATTTTAAACATCTTGAACGGATCCCAGTGTGTTCAGTAGGACATATGTGTCAACCCACAACATGGTCTGGCTAGACTCCTGTGGAAAACAGGAGTTTTATTTTTTTCAACTGATTCCTTTGTAACATACTCTCTGGTTAGAAATCTTCGAAAAAGATCAGTTAAGCATAAACCCTAAGTTGTGATAGTCTTTTGTATTTGCTCAATTCTTGAGACAGAGGCAGGCATAAGTGGGCATTTTCACCATTATAGCTCAAGAAATGGGTTTTCTTTCTCTAGTATGGTTGAATGAATGCATCTTTTGCATGTGTTAGTGGATTACACTAGCTTAAAAAGAAAGAAGTGTACAAATGCACTGGTTATTTTTATCCCACTCAGAGTTTGATTGCTCCTCATAACACTGAGATTGTAGAGGTTTTTGGAGTGATGATCAAAGTGCATTGGCATTGTGGTTGTTTTCTAAACCAGAAAAATGAAGGTGGAAAAAACCCCATGTGGGACAGAGAAAGATTTGGTAAACTGTAGAAAAGGATGACTCCTTTTAGAAAGAAAGAAACTCTGCCAGTTGTTCTTGGCAAGATTGTTCTCTGCTCAGGGTTTTTATGTAAGTGTGCCTTTATGCTTGGCCAGGTAGGACATGGCAAATGACCAAAAAGCAAAGCAAGATTCTTTGGGAGCAAAACCCTTTAAACTTTATGAAGCTGATGGTATTGTGCTGAATGCCATTCATTAGTCTGAGTAAACTTTCTACACTGAATAAGAATTTTTTTTATTTCAATTCTTTTGTGTGCTAACTTTTTTCTTTCTTGGTTAACGTTATTGTTTTGAAGTGGACTCTTCAGTGATTTCTGAAGTACTTTTCAAAAGAGTGATAAGATAGAATAATTAATTAGTCACAGTGGCTCTTGACATTTCAAGATAAGTCTGTCCTGCTTAACAAGGATGACATGATGGAGGGACTACAGACTTGATTAAAGAAAGTCTTAGGTCTATCAGGGATGAATAGGTCATTTCGGTGATTATGTAAATGTTGCTTTACAGAAGTTCTATGTGAGTAGGATGGTATATCAGAGTGATACATTCTCCCAGAAATCTGGAAGAGAAATCTTGGGGAAGAGGGAAAGCAAAGAAAGATGTCAGCTGCATAAAATGAATGACTTCTCTTGAAGAACTGTTGAATGACCAAGTATATTAGCTGAATGATATAAGTTTAATTGCAGCTGCTTAAATAGATGCTCAGTATAAGGTAGACTTCCTTCTGTAAGGGAAAGGAAAATACAGACAAAGTCATAGTTAACAGAGCTTTTAGAGCAATTTCCTCTCTCCCTACTTCCCCGTGAAGTCATGGAACTGGTTTTTGAAAAGCACCTGCAAAATTCCATGGTTCTGCTCAGGCTTTGCAAATACTCCCGTTGCCCTCATGCAGTTCACCCTGACCTAATGAGCCAAACAGAACCCCTATCACTGCACCAGCAGTGCTGCTCCCTCAGCCTGCCTGGCAATGGACAGTGTACTCTGCCATGAGATAGCAGGGCCTGAGACATTCATATCTTTTCATGGGCCTCTCCATGAGGCTGAAGGAAAGCCATACACCTGCTTGGAGATTTTGTGAGCCACTTCTTTTGCTATCCACCATCTTTCTTCCCTCCCCAGAGGCAGGCATTGCCTACTTTATCTGGTAAAGCAGACTACTGCACTGACAAATCCCCTCCCTAAAGTAATTTCTTTTCAAGTAAACTAAGGCAAATCAACAGAGTCTGTGAAGAAGTGTTGAATTAAAGCATGTTATACTACCATGGAAGATCCCATCCAGATGTGACATTACTAGATTGCAGCAGCTTTCTCCTACTCCACAGAAGGATAATTTACTGTGATTGAACAATAACCATACAGGTGTGAATGGGAGTCCTTATACAGGGTGAAGGGTTAATGAGTTTAATTTATACTCTGCAATGATGTACTCCTGCAGTCGTGGTGTGGCAAATCCACGATAAATACCAACAAGAAGTCAGGTTGAGTTTTTGATCATTGCTTTTAGTAGTGAGGCGCTTTTAAAAGACAAATAAGAATCCCTGCATCACCTGCTTAATTTGGGTGCCTTTGTCAGGCACCCAAAACTGAGCTGCATCTCAGTTTTCACCTTTAGTCCCCTTTCCCACTTAAAATCATTTGTCAGGAGTCTGGGAGTAACTCAGTTCTGAGCTGGCACAGAGAATTCTTTGACATGAAAGCACAATGATGGTTTGGACCTGGCACCCAAGAAGTATTGAAAGAAGTATCTGACGTGAATACTAGAGGCTCCATCAATCGAGCTGGCCCTGCCCAAGCAGGCAGAATCTCTCCACACTGTACATGGAGACAAAGTTCCAGTGATTCACCTGAGAGGT
>VYXB01002361.1:108606-201830 GCA_013397135.1 Pachyramphus minor | reverse complement strand
TGCCCTGGGAAGGAAAGGGAGGGGGAAAGTCCTTCGCTGTGGGTTTGGGCATTTGGCTGGGTGCCAGGTCCAAACCATCACACACACATTTCAAATGCAAGAGCTTTTTGTGACCTTCTCATCTGAGTTGTTTTACTGTTCTGCTCAGGTGCTGTTACCTATCATGTCATAGATTGCCTCTTTACTCAAATTCAGTCCCCAGCAGACTAATGGCGCTGTGGCAGCGTGCAGATCGCAGGCATGCAATTGCAACCTTTTTGTGTGAGTAATTATTCTCTATTTTGGTGACTTGAGCACCAAACCTGCTCTCATCCTTCTTTTTTTCTTTCTTTTTTTTTCATTTCCTGCATCCCAGGCCTGTAAGACTAGAAATTAAACCCACATAGTCCACATAATAAAGAGAGCCTGCTGGCAGAAGGATCAGTGTTGCTGTGCAAGGTATTCAGCTTTCCTGGGAAGCATTTAAGCATTCACAGATTCAAAACCCCTGAAGAAAACCCAGTGGCACAGTTAGTGCCTCAGGATCCCCTTTAGTGCCTGCTTTATTTGATAAAAGGTTTGTTTACATGGTTTAATATCTGTAATTAGTCTGCTTGACTGCTGCCTTAATTTGCATTACAATTGTTCTTTGAGATTGATAACTGAATACATTTTCTTCAAGTATTACTACTCTTTATGCTCTGTTTTATGTCCACATTTCATGGGTCCCTGTGCAAAAATATTTTTTTTATTGGGCTGAGTATGTATTCCTGTGACTAGTCTGACCAGCTGTCTTCCTTCTTTTCTTTTGTGTTCACAGATCAAATTTATCTCACAGAAACAAATGCTGCCAAGTGATTGATATTAATAATGCATTGAAAGCTGCAGCCACATCTTCTACTCTTGAAGAAAAGGATTATTGTAAACCTTTGAATGTTCCTTTCGTTCCTCCAGTCAGAGTAATCTTGAGGGCTCTTGAGGTACTCAAGGAAGGCTTATTGGAATGTAAGTGAGCTTTTCTGAAAGAAAAAACATCCTACTTTATTATGTTGTTCTAAAGGAGTGTCTCCTGCTGTGGAGGAATGAAAGGTCTGTAACAACATGCTACCTAGTGAATTAAAACTGGATAGCACTTTCTGTTAAATTACCCATCATTATGCAGAATAGTTTCCTCCTAATTCTTTTATTGTTCTTTTTTCCCTGGTTCATGCTTAAAGGAGTCAAAATATGGAGGTTTGTCGTCTCCTCCTCAGAGTGGAGGTCAGCAAGGCTCTGAACATACTTGGCTTCTCTCTAAATTTCATTCCCCCTTTGAACACCTCTTTCACTGAGGCAACCAAATCTAAGCTCATCTACTGCAGTCCCAAACTCTTTGGCACTGAGGTCTGGGACCAGGAGTGGGGTGTCTGTGCTCCCTGTCACTGCAAGGGATGTTGGTGAGTAGTGGTTCATACTCAGCTTGCAGCTGCACAAAGACAGCAAGTAGGACATAAGGAATTTGAAATCCTATCCATCTCTGTTGGACCCAGCTTTACTCAATGGCCTAACAGCTTGCACAGCAAATGAAGAACCAATGCATTTGTTCTAGAATATTTTCAAAGATTTTTTTTTGAAACACATGAGTGGCAGAGTTAGTTTCAATAGGAAAATCTCATGATATCATCACCTTCACTCATACTAGACCAAACCTGTTGGCGCTCTCTTCTGGCAGCTGGAAGATGTGGCCATGAATTGGTGTCAAAAAGAATTTTGCTCTTTGCCCCATGGAAATGTTTTGGTAAGAAGCAATGCCTTCCCAAATTGCATAATATCTTTTTTCCATTCTGTCTGACAGCACATCCATTCTTAAGCCACCGTGGTCACTCTCAAGGAGTTACTCTGAAAGAAACTGAGCTACTTCCATTTCAACATGTGTTTCTTAATATGCAGTTTTTCAAACAAGATCTTACTATGTTTTCTGGTTTAGTTTCTGTCTTTTCTTTAGTCATTTTCTATTCATTCCCTGTCACTGAATTAATAGTTGTGATGAATACTAGTATGACAGAATCACAGATTCAACCAGGTTGGAAAAGGCCTATGAGATTGAGTCCAACTTTTGACCTAGCACCAGCAGTGCATGTTTCTTGTTCAGCCTATGAGCCAAATGTTAGACCAGGTTCTAGTCTGACATTTGCAATCCGTTGCACAATACTCACTTCCAAACCTATGTTTGTGTAGAGCATTTTGCAATTTCTGACACTAATTTCTGCATTCTAAATTCATGCAATTTCTGAAATCTAAATGAGATCCGTAATGGCCAATGGAAGGCTGTTCTAGAAGGCAGGGTAGCAGTTAGTTGGCTTTAATGGCACTAGGTGTTTCAGTAGACTAACACTTTCACACTTGACTTTGCAGGTTCACCCTGTGGAAACTGATAAGGCATCAGAATCCACATCAGGGGAGTGAATGGACCATTTGCTGATTTTATAAATCAGACATCAGAAACTCAGAAATGTCTACATCTGCATTCTGGAGAGCTTACAGAAGTATGTTGTGCTTCACACAGAAGAGAAAATCCTAACCAGTGACTGAGAGTCAGCAAACTCTCGAAGTTCAAATAAATCTTTGTGTTCAATTCATTACACTTTGTGTATATATGGGCTCATGTTTGACTAGTATGCTGGTCTTGAGTGTTATTTATTGGTTTTTGAAGTAACGGAATGCCAACCAAAAGAAATTTGATACTATAGGTTTAGTGGGATTATTACTTTTCGTGTTTTTATGGTGTCTAGCACACCTACAACTATTGCAAACAGTTTCTCCTATATCCATTGATTGAACCCTGCTCTTGTGTCTCTCTATGGGTTTAACTAGAGATCCCTCCCAGATTCGCATAGGAAAGTTCCAAAAACAGTCTGAATGTTCCCCATATCTTGTTCTATACTTTCAAATACATTCCCTCTAGAAATGAGGCCATTTTTGTTTGTGTGTGTGATGGATTTGTTGTTGATGTTTTGTTTTGTTTTTCCTTTATGCTGCACTCACACCCTCAGAGTATGTTGCAGAAGGGCAAAGGAAAGGTGAGAGTGATAACTGTAAATGGTGGGTGGGATCCTTGGTGTGGGCACCAAACACTGTCGTGATGGAGTAGCAGAAAGATGAAGTGAAACAAGCTGATGTACTGATGGAATAAGAGATGAGTGTTGAGACTTGAGCTTGTGGAGTGAACAATATGTAAGTTAGAGAGATGAGAAAAGGAAAGGAGATTGTGCACAGATGAATAGTCTGTAAGGGTTAGCTTGGATGTAGAAAACTGAACAGGAAGGAAGGAAGTTAGGAAGAGCAAGAAAGCTCAGAGAAAATGAAATTCTAATATTTGGAGGAGATGGCTTGGGAAGAGTGAATTAGTTTTGCCATGGTGGAGAATAGAGGAATACATGTGTTGATATATCTGCACAGTCAAATGACAAGAGTTCTTCAAGTCTAGGAACACCAGCCAAAATCTATTAATGGGGACTTATGTGAAAGTACTTTTCTGCCAAGAAGTGTTCTGTTAGTTCCTCACTATGTCCTGCTGCTGTGATAAAGATATGTGATTTTTGCAAATAATTGTTCAATAGAGTGTGCATCCTATTGTAACAACACAATTTTTGGCGATCCCAAAATAGTTTGCTGGAGGGAGACAGACTCTATAGGAAAATGTTGTGAATTTCATGGGAAGAGGGAAGAGAAAAGGGAAATCATCAAAGTAACTTTCAGACCGTGTTTTGGTAAGGGCTGTTCAGTGCTTACCACAGTCCACTCTGCAGAGAAAGACTCCACAAGGCCAGTGGTCTTCTCAAGTCACTTTGAAGATGTAAGGATTGTGAACCTTGTGCTGGATCTTTGCATAGAAATATAATTCAGCCTTAAGACATAGCTTGTGTTGGAGCGAAGCGTGAATATTAAAGCTGGCTTTCAGCACGAGGGTGTGGTCTGTCTTCTGATCTAAGCCATCGGGGTAGCCAGGAAGCTGGAGTTGCTAGTGAATATTTGTGTGGAGTTTATCCCTTTGGCCAGGCCTTTGTTTACTTAATGAGATAATTTCTGTAGCAAGACAAGGATTCTCAGGAATTTAATACAACCTCCAAATTTAGACTGATGTGGGTTAAGGATCAATCCAATTGATGTCACTTATGCTCCTCTAAATTGATAGAAAGGGTAGGGTTATTAAATCATCTCCAGGAAGGCATAATATAATGAAAATCTCAGTTCCTTTTTTACACTAACAGTGCCATGAGGTGGATCATACAAATCAGTGCAAAAATATTGGATAATAAGATGGCATTAGGTTTTTCTATCTGATGCCCATTACTAACTCTGCTCAAAGATGCTCTGTGGCATTCTGGAGGAAATTCGCTGGAAACAGAAAACTGGATCTGATAAGCAAGCTCTTAACTTCAAAATATATTAGGACTCATTGCTTTCAATAATACTGCTTCAGAAAAAGTTGGCCACATTAAAGGCAAAAAAAGCATTAGCAAAAGAAAAATAGGGCCTTGAAAATGGCCCAGGGTGAAAACTTAAGCTAAAGTAGGAACAATTCATATGTGTTGTGCTTACACTGTGGGATGTTGCTGTTCTCTTCACACCTGAGGCAAGGTGTAAGTACAGTCCCTCATCAAAACAGTGAAAGTATTATATTCAAATGCATAGGTAGAAGAAGTAGAGACAGCCTAGCACTGGTCAGCATAGGATGTGATTTTTATAGTTTGAAAGCATTCTGGGAGATATTGTACTATTAATGTTATGTTACCTCTGAGCAGCTTGGCAGAGATGATTAACATTGATTCAATTTCTCTGTTTTCTGAACTGTAAAAATGGTGTTATAAGAGAGAGTTAAATTTCTGACATAATTTAGAAGGTTGAATCAGAGCTAGCAAAAGCACATGGCACTCCTTGTGGGTATATTTGCCAAGAGAGATCAATTAAGCCAAATACCCCATTGATTCTCATAAAGAAAAGTTGAGATTAATTCAGTCAAATGGGACAACAACTGAGAAATGCATCATTGGCAACTTCCATTGTGCAAACACATTGTCAGATTCTGTGGATGATTCTCTCTGGTAACAGGTATCCAAAGATATTGGCAGAGTAGGCAATGATGAAAAATATCACTCAAAACCCAATTTTTTTTTTCTTTTCAGTAGGCTTGTTCAATTGTTGAGCAAATGCATGGAAGAACCTACTCTGTTTCAGCTGCACTGGTTGATCTCTTCACCACAGAAACCCCCAAATACAACAAAGTGGCAACACATAATTCTGTACTGGTATAGCTGGAAAAAACAAAATATACAAGGTCCTAATTCCCACTGTCTTTGCAGGAATCTTGAATCATTCCAATCAGTGTAAGGGCACCTTAACATTCATGGGGACTTGATTCTGGAATATCTGAGAAAACACTAAGTGTTTTTCTTAAAAAAAAAAAGTATTAAGTATTGTTTTCATACATCTTAAATAAACAGACCAATGACAGCTCTATGCAACAGTTAAGGCTGATAAAATCAATAGTTCTTGCAAGTTAAAAAGAGAAAATCTGAACTGACCCAGATGAATTTTCTATAAGATATTGTGGATTATATAATGAAATATAGACAAAATGAAACTAATTTCTATGGCAAAGCAGTATAGGAAGCTGCTCATAATATAGGATGGTATGACTGAGTTTTCTTCCTAAACTGTTATTTTGCACATTCTTACATGCAAATACTGTCAATACATCAACATTATGATTACAATCACATAAACAGAGAGGATTTTGGGTATCTCTGTACATGAGGTTATAGGTGAAGTCATATGAAAATACTTTTTGACAACTTTGCAAGCAAATTTAATTCTCATGTTAAGACAAATGCATACACCTTTACAAGTCTGTAAACAAAATTCTACACCTTAGAATAACTGTAAATAAGCTGACATTTTGAATATGCTATGTGTGCATAAGGGCACTCCAATAGCTTTCCTTCATATCTTCCAATAGTTAATTGTCATAGCCTCAAGTTTGATATGCTCCCAGATATTGAAAAGAGGATAAGCAACCTGTGTCAATTCTTTTGTGCAAGATTCATCAGTGTTTCTTCACATTTGTTTTTTGTATCTACTTGCTCATGCAGATGCAAGCTAGACTTCCTTCCCAGAAAGTTTAATAAGTTGCATGCCAAGCTGTGGAACTTCAACAGAGTTACAGAAAGTCTTCTACATGCACATGCTAATAGAAGTCTGAAGTTTTGAACAAAACAAGAGAAAGATTCTCAGCATTTAGTTCTGGCTGTCTAAAAGCAGTGTTCTTGTGTTGCACATTGTAGTAAATACCTAATACAGAGCTATAAATATAACTCAAATTAATGTAGAGACATTAAACAGCATGATGGGTGTAAGGTGATAGATAAGGCCACACAAAAGGAAGCAAAAGACTGCCAGTGGTTTCCTGGAAAAATCCAGCACCTGGGGAGACATTCCTAGAAACTAATAAAAGGATTAAAAGGAAGAAAGGAGTGATACAGAGATAACACGGGCCATTTCCCACCCCCTACTTCCCCCCAACATCCTGGCAACTTGGGAAGTGGATCCTTAGGCCTATTTCATCCATCTGTCACCCCAAAAATTAGTTTCTTGACTATAGCCACTCAGCTGCCTAAAGAAAAAAAGAGATGGGACATAAGCAAAAATTGGGGAGAAATTCCATCAATGTTGTGGAGGCAACCATCAGGCTGCCTTTTCTCCCTCCACCTTCTTGGGATGCTTTGGAGTAAGCAATCACTTTATACACATACACTGATTTTACTTTGGCTCCATAGTACTTTAAAATCTTCACTTATTCTTTGTTAGTTCTTTTACTTTAGGGTGGATGTTCAAGTTCTTGCTTTACCTATTTGTTGTAAGTTGTCTTATTTGTAAGTTGCCTTAGGGCGGGTGCTCAAGTTTTACTTGTTCTTTGTTAGTTCTTTTGCTTTAGAGTTTTTGCGTAAGTTTTGTGGTATTAATGTTCTTTGTAAGCTGATTTTGCTTTAGCATGTGTGCCTATGTTTTTTATTATCATTATTATTACTACATGGTTTGAGTGCTTTTTTTGCAGTTGGTTGTATTCCAGACACAGTGAACACTATACATTGTCACAAATTTGTATTAATAAACATGTTATTTTGTGAACTGTTAGAGTGTGTCCATTTTTAGGTGCTGACAGCTTCATCGATGGCAAAATAACTCCTAGGAAAAACTTGCTGAGGGGTTTTTCTACTGCTACTTTGTGTAGTCCTTACATAGAAAGGTGTCAGATGTCCTGTCTGTCTTGGTGACTCTGTTAAGCGAAGATGCCAACAGACTGAATTGGACATTCAAAGACTTTGGTTGCCCAGGGGACACTGATAGCCAAAAAAACCCACCAAACCACAAAAGTTAATACAGGTTGGACAGAAAATTCATCTTTTCTGCCCCTTTTCACATGACAATGGCTCAGCAAATATTCATATTTTTTCAATCAGGCTCTCAAAATCCTTAAGCAAGTAAAAAGTCTTTTTCTTCCCTCCTAGGCACTTTTAAGTTGGTAGCAATACTGAGGCAAATCTGTGAATTGTGATAGAAATTATATGACGTGAATGGTCATGTGTGGTTTGAGTATTATGATAGAAACGGTAAGACTGATGTGAATGGGCACGTGTGGTTCTGGGAGCAGCAGGAGGAGGGAACAGTTGGAGAAAGGCTATGCTAATGCCCTATGTTGTACCATGGCACTTATATTAGCATGTCACTACAACCGCCGCACCAGTATGTACAGCTTCTCAGGGAACACAGCGTGGAAAGGGCAACCTAAAAGAAGGAAGCTGTCTTCCAAGCCATGAGAGAGACCCAAGCTATTTAAAGATCATGACAAATGGCAGAAAACAGAGTAGGAACCATAACACAACCAAACAAATACGTAAGATGGTGAGCAAATCCTAATGATCCACACAGGTGAAATGATTGGACAGACAGACTGTCAGCTTGCAGTACAGAAGATCAGACCAAAGACTGACTACATTGTTTCCAAACTAAGAGGAATCCAGGGCACAGGAGGAGGATTCAACAGAGGACTTCATCCCTTATACTTCTGTTGTTTTAAATAGGTCTTGGTAAAAATTGAGATACATGTGCTTCAGTGCCTGACCGCTGGGCAGGCCACTCTGCTATGAATGTCTTGCTGATTATAAGTAAATAGATGCAAGAGAGTAAAACCACTTCTGTTTCAGTTTTGTTTACAAAACCCCTCACCCCCCACCTGTTCAGGGTTTCATGTTAAGATTTGCTGCTTAGTCACTACAGTACTGTAACACCATTTGCAGCATGCAAGACCTTGATTTTGTCTGTTTGATGTGTGAGTTTGCATGGAATTTTCCTAAAAGTCTGCTTTTGATGGAGGTCAGCAGTGAAAACTGATCTTTCTGGCCATGGACTGGTTAGATGATGGCAAAACTTGGCTCCCTATGTTTTTAAGCAACTCTAGAAGGCCACGTAGTTTTTCTAGGTGTGAAGCATTTGAAATCCTGTTGTGCCTCAAACTAAAAAGATGGGGGATGATCATTGCTACAAAAGGATCTTGACTAATCTGGCAGGTTTCTTCCAAAGCAATCAACTATTAATTTTAAAAACTTCCCTTACCAAAAGGGCTGGAATTTATTCCTCTCTTCATTTCCCTGAAACAGACAAAATAACTCTCATTGGGATATTTTGCTCCCTAGCTTCCAGGCAGCTGCTTGTTCAAGATGGATTTTAAATTTGTGTGGGGAAATATTATGTTGTAAGAACTGCTCAGGTCTCCAAAGGCATAACTGGGCTTTTATGGGTTGGAAGTGTTCTGGCTGCTTTGTCTTATAGACAAATTAAATGCTGCATTATTTGCAGGGAAAAGAACAAGTATTACTCCAGTGCTATTCCTGGGAGCCTGCTGTGGTAGGTAAACTCTAGCACAAAAATAGTCATTCCAAGGAACAGCATCTGGTCTGTAAAAGGATTTTTAAATAAACATCTTTTGTTCCCATCTTTACCACCCACTCTCCACACATATACTTTGCATTTACATTACATCTTTTTATGTTCAACCTAGTTACATCAGCTCTGACAAAGGCCCTTGGGTGGGCAAGGAGTCGTATGACCATGCTGAGCTGACCTGCAGGTTCACTGACCCATGTCATTGATGCAGTAAAGCAAAAAGTCTTTCAAAAAACATGTACCCACATGCTTTTCCTGTGTACAGGATACTGTTGTGAGTGTGAAAATTTGTAGCTTCAAGTAGTTTTGAAAGCTTGTGGCTGGTTTTGGTCCTCCTCACCAATTTATATGTTTCTTTTTGGAAGTAGGAGTGAGGTTTTCTACCTCAGTGGAAAAGTTGCACTGTGAACAAGGCTTTTCTGCTCAGTCTGGCCCTTTGAAGCCTCTGTGCAGAGATGAAAACAGTGTGTCCTTACCCACCAGTCCATGCTGTGCACTTCTATGAAGGTCCAATTTTTCTAATCTTGTTGTGAAAAAATCTGTAATGCTTGTATGGTCTTGATCTGGAAAGACATGTCAGGAGAAAAAGAGATGTCCTATCTTGCCTGTCTTAATAATCATCAGGTCAATGCTATGCTTAAGGGTAATTTCTAGGATTGCACACACTATTTTATAGGTTGCTTTAGATGACGTAACTCTTGGTCATTTGTGGGTTTTTTGTAGAAGATAGTCTTTAATACTTTCTTCTGGTGCCCAGAATAAAACTCTGTAGTACAAACAGGCTTTATTTGTACATGTGTCCATCTTTCAGAACCAGCCAACACTGTTAATGTATTCCTCTTGTTCAGAAATCACACTAAAATTCACTTGAATTCATTGCTGTCATATTAAGAGTGCGCATCCCTCTTCCCATTATAGCTTGTCATATTAAATCAGTTTAGCCAAAGGTTTTCAGATCTATAAGATGATGCATGTCCCCAGTAAGAGAGGAGCTTGCATGCTTTACTGCACAAGAGTTTGGGTGAGGGCTTTTTTTAAGATAAGAGGAAGATACTACAGTGCATACAAATGCCTTGTTTGTCCTGTGGCACTTCTGTTGCTTTTAAAATAGCATCTTGGGTTTTGAAATCCCAACCCCCTGCTCTAGGCAAAACCAAGGATTCCTCTTAGAGAGCTGTTCTCTGGCCAGCCCCCTATGGCAAGAGTCAAAAGATAGTTCACACTTGTTAGTTTGACAGCACAAAACCCAAATATAAGCCAAAATGTGCAGAGATTATAAGGACTCTCTTCTTTTGGGTTAGACTCAACACAGACATAGTGAAAGGAGGTAAATTTAAAACCTTCCCCTCACAACCCTGCTGCAGTGACCAAGATCTTATAAGGTCCTGCATTCTCCTCGACATGTATTTTGTCAAATGGGTAACAATACAATATACAATAATGTACAAGCCTGGAAGGAGAAAGGTTTCTGTAAGGAGAAAGGTTTTCTGAGTATGTTGAACATCATGGGAAGTGTACATGCTATCTGCCAGAAGGTTAGACCTTCGTGGTTTTACAAATATCTGCATTCATAACAATTAATTTAATCTTGTGTTATATGCATTCCTACACATTATGTATGTCAGCAGTCCCTAATCTTAGGGCATTTCTGAGGAGACAACATGCTGGTAAATTCAGCAGCCTATCCCTTTCTCCTTACACACTTATGCCCCTATTCTATTGCCACTAAAAGAATTGTGTCAGGACTCAGTTCTCCATGGTCTNGATTTAATCACCAATTTTGAAATGTGCCATTCTTGTGTAGTGATTTGCCATTGGGAATCAGATGATGTTATCTCTGATAGACTTTGATAATAACTTATTTTTCTTTTTTTTTCTTTTAAATAACACTGATTCGGTAAGACTGTTTTCTCTTTATCTGCCCTACTGCAAGCCTTCCTACNTGGTCTAAACACATCTGTGCTGCTTGATAGCTCATGCAGCATCAAATATACAGATGACTGCCGGTGTCAAGGTTTAGTATGCTCTACTTTTTATATCCAGAGCAGACATGACTCTCAGGGTGATAGGCTGAAGGGTAGTCATACTGCAAAGTCTTGAATTAACAAAGTATAGGGTGTGGCAAGAGTCTGATTTTGATTTAATCACCAATTTTGAAATGTGCCATTCTTGTGTAGTGATTTGCCATTGGGAATCAGATGATGTTATCTCTGATAGACTTTGATAATAACTTATTTTTCTTTTTTTTTCTTTTAAATAACACTGATTCGGTAAGACTGTTTTCTCTTTATCTGCCCTACTGCAAGCCTTCCTACAGAGAGGAAAGAAGGAGAATGAGCATTCTGTTAGCCCTTCCTTCCACATTACTCCCAGCTGCAGAATGACCTTCACTACAAGAGCACTGGGCAGATAAGCAGTGTCATGTTCACTTGCTATCCAAATAATAGCTGTGGAGGTGGTTACTGGCAAGAAGGCTGTAAGCATTTAAATAAAAGCAATAAACAAAATAAGTATTTCAACTCAGGCAGACAAATTACCTTTCTAATTTTGTGGTTTAGTTGGATTGCCTTTGAAGCATATAGCCTGTAAATGCACAGATCATGTTTCGATGAAGACTTCCCTACTACATACCCTGATCCTAACAAAGGCATTTTCCTAGTGGCTTTTCCTTGTGGCCATATACTGAACTAGGACATCTTGAGTGGGGAGATCAACTTTGACATTGTCTGATTGTGAGTTTTGGCAAACCACCATGTCTCTGCCTTGCACACAGAAAGCAGGACCTACTCGTTATATCCGCTTTTTCATGTTATTCTGATAGAGAATGTTCTGTAGCAACAGGAACAGTGGGCTGACTGCTGCATACAGCTTCTAGCCCTGCTGTTGTCTTCTTACAGAAAAAACCTTGAATTACACATCGAATCTAAACCTTGTAATCTTTCTGCTTTTGAAGAGGAATGTGGGCGGTAAAGCCCTTGTCTTGCACTCCTAAAACATCTCAAGGACATGCTGCTATTTTGTATAAATATAGTAAGGTCCAGTCATGACACTGATGTTGATATTCATGCCACAAATTGCATGCTTAGTTTTGAAACCTTCTGTTTTAAACCTAAGCTGTTGTATGACGTTTGAAAGTGGGACAAATTTGATTTTTGTGGAGTAGAAACCTAACTGCTTTCTGAAAACTTTGGAAATGTTCTGATAAAGACAAGTTATAAAGAAAATACACAACACAGACCATAAATACTGCTGAGAAGCTGAGTACAGAACTAAATCAATGTTCCGCTGCTTTTTGCTTCAGGTTTGCCTTAATCGCTTTCTTAGTGTATTAAACCCAGAAGAATGCACCCTGGAAATACAATGCAAAGCCAAACCTGGTTTTGGATCAGCAGCTGCTTTGAAGAGAACAGTTTGAAGGGAAACAGGTAATCAGACTCGAGACTGCAAAGAAAGCAGGACATAGTAGGACTTAATTTCATAGGGAACTTTGAACTTTAACTGTCATGAGAAATGTTAAAAATAGTCCTGATCTGATCTAAACAGTGTGACTCTTCCTTATCAGAGCTTGTTTACCAGGACTTGTTTATGAGGAATTATACTATTCCCTATGAGGTGTGACTTCTCATATTAAAAGACTAATACTTTGTAACATACTAAATGCAAACCACTATAAAGAAGTCTACATTTTCTTATCTATCTGGGCTTTATTTTACTGTGGCATGCACAGATGGCCTGGCTTCAGAGCAAGCTAGAGTAAGTAATATTTGGATCTAAGGTTGTGACATGACACCTGAAAACAGAGCAAGAGAAGCAACAGGGTTTTTGCTATTAAGTCTTTGACCTGGTTAAGATGTTGTCTCTTTAATATCTCAGCCTCTAATGAAGATTGTCTTAGATAAGCTATGATTCAGCTAACCTGAAATAAGAGGGTGATAGTACGGCAGAAGAAACTCTGGTCAGCAGAATGCTTCTGCTTTCTGTGCATTTGCCTTAGGCTCCTGGGAAAAAATATTATTGCATAGCTCAAACCTTGAGGATTTCTTCTTTAAATATTAAATGTCCCTCTATTAGGACCATATCAGTTTTCATTTTACAGGCCTTAATCAGTTCTTGCTCTAATAGGTGGCTATATATTTTCTAAGAATGTGATTTAATTACCAACATGTTGTCTTGTTCATAAACTGGATCCTTTCATATTTTCTCATGTCAAGATATTCAGTAGCCATAGATTTACTGCATTTGATAATAGCATAGCTTTTAATAGCAGAATGGTGTCTCCTGAGAGATTGCTGTCTTGTGAAGTTCTGCATTTTGTTCTCCTGGAGAACCACTCATCCAAGAACAAGCTAAGCTTTGCTTTGTTTTTGACAACGGATGAGATCAGTACCTGATGGGTGTGCTAACACAAACATTAAAAAATAGGAATTGCATATTAGATGCTAAAAGCAGCGAGTGGATGGTGTTTAGTGTTTTAATGCAATGTGGTTTCCTAGCAATCAAGGGGCATATACTAACAGTCTTTAAATAGCTAAGCATGCTATTTCTATAAAAGGTGTTTAAAGCTGAGAAGTTCAACACTCTTTTCTCCAGATTGTGTATGAAGAATAATAGGTTTGTTATTGAGATCAAGTAAACTTGTACCAGGAACATAAACAAGCTGAAACTTTGAACTGCCTGGGACCATGTGATTTTGAAATTTATGCCTAGTAGTAATGTTTTTGGATGGAATTCCTGTATCCTAGAGCTGCAGGACTGGATATATCATCAGTGATGCAGTCTCAGTATAATCTCCTTTATATCTATAGCGCTTGCACTGTTGAAGAGAGAGGCAAAGGACTTTTTTGTGTAAAGGTTCACAGCCTTATGACAAAATGAAGCAAATCAGTTGTACCGTGTAGACAGACTTGCTGTAACATGTCATGCTTCTTGCTACTGCTTGATAGATGCAAAAGTACTCTAGAACTTCCCCACATTTAAACTTTAAGAGAAACAGACTTTACACTGAAAAGTGAAATTAGGCTGAAAAACTCTGGCATATAAATCTGACTTGAGTGCTTGGAGATAAGCCACCTATATGCTAGTGTCAATGTCTGTCTGTGCATATTTTACTGGGACCTTGGGAAAAAGATGCAGGATGGACCAATGTCAAATATCCCAGAATAGTGCCTGGAGAAAAGCCACGTGCCAGCATTCATGATTTTAGGTTGTGTTAAAGCCCAACCTGCTAAAGAAGTTAGGAATCTGTGTGAGGCGGCTTTGGTGCAGAAGTTCTCCTGTTGAGCACTCTTGTCTGACAGACACCAATCAGTCACACCAAGTCATGCATTTGGCATAGATCTTCCCTGAGAGTTTTTCAGTGATTTCAACAACACAACTACCTGACGCTGCTAGAACTCAGAAAGGAAGCATGGCGTTTGAATTAGTGAATCGAACTTTTGGCAGATGTACACACCAGATTTTGAAACAGTTCTATGTTTCTAAATTACATAAGCCACTGAATTGTTTTGAACTTTTGGTTTATGAAAGAGTGTGCAGTGCAGCCCTAGTGGGGCGAAAAGAACCTGCTCACCACCCACCAGTTGATCCCAGAGGTCAAGGGGGTGTCCCAGGTAGTACCTAAACCTACTCACAGCAGTAAGAGTGGAAGTCCTACCCTCAGGTTAAAGGGAAGCAGAGAACAATTCCTTATAGGAGCATGACTTCAGAAGGTCTTTTGTTTTGCTCTCTGGAATATGGAGCTGATAGGCCTCTTGGTCTTGCTGATTGGCAGGTACTAACTGAAATTGGATATGAACAGATGACAATGAATGATTGTTCCCCTTCCTTCAGTTGAACTCCTTGAAGTCCATGAATGAAAGATGGGATTTGCTGTTAAATTGTCCTGGACTAAAAGTCTACAATCAAATGCTGATTTTACAGGCAGTTGGGGTACTTTGGTTCCTCCACTAAAAGCAGGAGAATTTCTGTTCATACATCAACTCTGACATTTGGAGTAGCAATTTTATATTCTGTAGAAAAGTTAGCAGTATGACTAAGACAATATGAAGAAATTGCACACCTTTCTATTGACATAGTCTTGCAACAATGCTAGCACTCTTGGTGAGTCCAGCTTGGAGCACCGATGTTTGATTTTACAATACAGTTTATTTTAACAGGAAGATCTATTGCTATTAGAGAAGAATTACTCCCCAGAACACTGATGATTTAAAATACTGCTTCTCATAGTTTCTTCCTATTTGCTTGGAGCTCCTAAATGAGCCAGGGTTTTCTGGAGGATTTGGGGGCAGGGTGGAGAATTATTCCTTTTCCTTTAAGCTGCTTAATAGTTGCTAATAGAAACGGTCCACCTGACTCCCTGCAGAATTGCAGTAATCATGTTGAGTTTACTGTATCATTCCCAAGTGGCTTGTTCCCTTGAGATGCTATCATGTACATGAACAATGTAGAGAAACAAGTTCATTTGAAGACAAGCTCAAAGATGAGGTCACGAGCTTTTCCCTCTTTCTTGTTAAACATCTGCTTGAAATAGCACTGGTTTCAGGTTTTCTATCATACTTAAAAGTTTAGTGTCAGTGCCCCAAAGGTACACTGAAATGTATTGTTACACTTGCAACTAACCCACCTGACTTGGTACTGAGATTTGTTGTGTGAATAGAAAAGAGAGATGTGATCGTAACATAAAGTTCTGTGGGAAAAAGAAGGTACTTATGCAAGTTAGTACGCACTCCTGATGTGCTTTGAAGCATAATTTCTGAATACAAGACAAACAGAAGGGTGAAAGGAATACGAACGGAGCAAGGCACAGCTGTGGCCTGGAGAAGAGCTTGCTCTTGTTAGTGGACATAACGTGTGTGCCTTGCAGGTACTACTGTTCTGGCCTTGTGCTACAGGACTTGATGTCAGGTGTGAGTTAGACCAAATTTGGCCCATATTTTTGTGGGATCATCCTCCCTTTCCCACCACTCATTAGAGTTATAGAATAATGTGAGGTCAGACAACTTCTAATCGGAGAACCCCAAATATTTTAGGCTGTCAAGGACTGGTCTGTAAGATCTTTGAACTAGAAATGCTTCTATAGTGCTCAACTGCTCATTCCAAAGGTGTCTGTGAAGGATAAAGCTCCACTCCTATCCCAGCATTTTGCCTAATAGCAAATAAGCTATCATATTAAAGCTACATGAATACAAGAAGATCATGAATAGTGTCACAGGAAATATTGCTACCATACAGCTGTGCTTCCATGTGCATTAGATTTGAGATGTAATGAAAGAGTTTCAAGAACATATTGCAACATTCAACCAAGTGGAAAATTCATCTTTTGAACAGAGCTGACTGCTTGGAATATAACAGGGTAGTGAAATAATTTCACTGGCTGCAGCTATGCAATTTTTTCTAGCATTGTAGTCTCAAGGCTGATGCTCTTGATGTCAGATTTTGTTTCCACATCCATCAGAAATACCCTTAATTAAAAATAAATTTTATATACGCAATGGCTTGGTCAACATTGAACATCTTATATGCATATGTACCCATGTAAAAGTAGTAGATGCAGGGGAAAAGAGTTACCAGTTCTGCCAGTGTTGTTATAACTTTGCTTTTTGACTTTCCTGGGAATCTAGTTTTACTTTCACACCAGCTTTCACTTGTTATAGCTTTCTGTTTTGTATTTTAATAAAATAACAGAATCATAGATTAATAGGGTAACTTAGGTTAGAAAAGACCTTTAGGATCATTGAGTTCAAGTATTAACCCTTCCCCACTTAACCATGTCCATAATGCCACATGTACACATATTTTAAATCCCTCCAGGGATGATGACTTCCCTGGGTTCCAGTACTTGGCAACCCTTTCATGAAAGAATTTTTCCTAATATCCAGTCTAAACCTCCTGTGCAACAACTTGAGGCTCTTTCCTCTTGTTCTAGTGCTTGTTCCTTGGGAGAAGGGACTGACACTCATTCTTGCTACAATCTTCTTTCAGAGAGCAGTGGGGTCCCCCCTCATCCTCCTATTCTCCAGACTAAACAACCCCAGCTCCCTCAGCTGCTTCTCATAACTTGTGCTCCAGACCCTTCATCAGCTTTGTTGCCCTTCTCTGGAAACGCTCCAGCACCTCAATGTCTTTTTTGGCATGAGAGGCCCAGAACTGAACACAGGATTGGAGGTGCAGCCTCACCAGTGCTGAGAACAGGGGGACAATCACTGCCCTGGCCCTACTGGATACACTATTGCTGATACAGGCCAGGATGCCATTGGGCTCCTTGGCCACCTGGACACACTGCTGGTTCAGCTGTTGTTTAACCAGCACCCCCAGGTCCTTTTCTGCTGGGCAGCTTTCCAGCCACTCTGCCCTCAGCCTGTAGTTCTGCTGGGGTTGTTGTGACTGAAGGCCAGGACTGGAACTTGGTCTTGTTGAACCTTGTACCATTGTTCTTGGTCCATCTATCCAGCCTGTTCAGATCCTTCTGCAGAGCCTTCCTGCCCTTCAGCGGGTCAATATTTCTGCCCAGCTTGGTGCCACCTGCAAACTGACTGAGACTGCACCTATTCTCCTCATCCAGACCATCAATAAAGATGATAAGCAGGACTTACCCCAGTACTGAGCCCTGAGGAACACCACTGGTGACCGGCTGCCAGCTGGATGTAACTCCATTCACCACCGCTCTGTGGACCCAGCCATCCTGACACTTTTTAATCCAGTGAAGAGTGCACCCATCTAAGGAATGAGNGTCCATCTATCCAGCCTGTTCAGATCCTTCTGCAGAGCCTTCCTGCCCTTCAGCGGGTCAATATTTCTGCCCAGCTTGGTGCCACCTGCAAACTGACTGAGACTGCACCTANTCTGCCCTCAGCCTGTAGTTCTGCTGGGGTTGTTGTGACTGAAGGCCAGGACTGGAACTTGGTCTTGTTGAACCTTGTACCATTGTTCTTGGTCCATCTATCCAGCCTGTTCAGATCCTTCTGCAGAGCCTTCCTGCCCTTCAGCGGGTCAATATTTCTGCCCAGCTTGGTGCCACCTGCAAACTGACTGAGACTGCACCTATTCTCCTCATCCAGACCATCAATAAAGATGATAAGCAGGACTTACCCCAGTACTGAGCCCTGAGGAACACCACTGGTGACCGGCTGCCAGCTGGATGTAACTCCATTCACCACCGCTCTGTGGACCCAGCCATCCTGACACTTTTTAATCCAGTGAAGAGTGCACCCATCTAAGGAATGAGCAGCAAGTTTCTCCAGGAGAATGCTGTGGGAAACAGTATGAAATGCTTTACTGAAGTCTAAGCAGAAGCATCCATAGTCTTTCTGGGTCACTCTGTATAGAAAGAGATCCCATTTGCCCAGCAGGACCTGCCTTTCACAAACTCATTGCCTGATTCCCTGATTGTCCTGCATGTGCTGCATGATAGTCCTCTTGGCATGATTTGGTCCATGAGCTTCCCTGGCACTGAGTTCAGGCTGACAGGCCTCTGATGTTCCACAGATCACTGAATCATGGAATGACTTGGATTGGAAAGTACATTCAAGATCCTAGTCCAACACTCCAACCATGGGCAAGGACACCTTCCGCTACATCAGATTGCTCAAAGCCCCATCAAAGTCAGCCTTGAACACTCCCATGGATGGGGCACCTACAACTTCTCCGGAAAGCCTGTTCCATTGTGCCACCACCCTGACAGTAAAGATTTTCTCCTATTCTAAACCTACCCTCTTTCAGTTGAAAGCCATTCCCCCTTGTCCGGTCACTATATGCTCTTGTAAAAAGTCCCTCTCCACTTTTCTTTCTGACTCTTTTTAGGCTGAAAGAAGGCTGCAGCCTTCTGTTCTCCAGGCTGAACAATCCCAGCTCTCTTAGCCTATCCTCACAGGAAAGGTGCTTCAGCCCTGGTGGCTCTAGATCCTCTTTCAAGCCCGTCTTGTAGATGAGCATCACATTTGCCAAACTCCAGTCAACTGGGACCTCCCCAGTTAGCCAGAATTATGACGGAAAGTGGCTCATTTCTGCCAGTTCTCTCAGTACTCTTGGGTGGAGGGTGGGATAACTGGGGTGCTTTGCTTCCCTTCTGTGTCACTGCGTTGGGACTGTTGCTTAGAGTCGGAACAATGGCTCTCAGCATAGCAGCTGTACCTCATTATACAGCACCCCTATAGCAAGTAAGGAGAACAAGTCCAGAAAAATAAATCTTCATTTTGTCTGGTTTAATTATGGCTTGGATAATTAGGAAGTTGACAGCAATTCTTCAGCATTTAATGGAAAAATATTACTCACTTCACCAGAAAGGTGAAGGCCATTTCTATTTCATGTCCTCACATTAGATAGCCATATGTTGCAATGTGATAAATGCTCTCTGCACAGGGGCAATCCATGCAAGTATTTTGTCTCTTAAAATATGAGAAGGAGGAGAATCCCTTGGTGATTTTCTTGGTGCATAAAACAACATTTTCCTGCAAAGTTGGTATTAGCAGCAGCTCAGCAGACAGCATGATGCAGAATAATTTGTATTTCTAAACCAGAGACCTATTTCTCTACAGCTTTTGTTACTCTGCAGGCTATGTGGCAGGGAACAGTAGTCACTACATGTCTTACAGCCTGCCAAGGCACCGTTCCGCTACAAGGCACTGCTCTGTTTCAAATGTTTTCTTCAAGCAGTCAAGCAGTAGACTTTATCTTCTGACTCAGGTTGTCAGGTTTGTGCTTGATCATGAGATTTGCAGGCTTACACAATGGAGCTATGCGTCAGTCTTTTGGCATATAACTGTCCAAATGGCATGAACAAGGGTTTTGCAACTGCCAGTGTCTCTAAAAGCCAAATAAGTTGTTCCTTCCTCTTTTTTTTTTTTTTTTTTAAACAACTGCAAAGGAAGCAAAAGGAAGCAAATTTCAGTTTAGTATAGAACTACTCTGCTGACCAGTGTTGGCTTAGTAAAACACTTCTCATTAAACTTCATTACAAAGACTGAAGGTCCATAAAAATTAACATCTAGTATTTTGTTCATTAAACCAAGAAAAACGCAGAAACAGTCAGCATCTTTGTTTGAGCAAGGTTCAATATACATTGAAACACAGTGTTATCTCTTCTGCCAGTAACAAGGGCACTAATAAAAGGCCCCAAGAAGAATCCTCCATGCTCACAAGACAATCACTCCATGTTATCACTGAAAAATTTTGTGGAGGATTCATAGTTGTTGTCATATATCTCTTTTAGTGCAGAGGAATTTCCATCTGATACTGCAGGCAGAATTGTGTGCAGCTGTGGGGCTGCATTGATTTCAGCAGGTGCAAGAGGTTGCAGGCACTGAAGTCCAAAGGACTTCCATTAAAGCTAAGAAAGCATGAGAAAATATTTCCTAAATCTCTTTGTATGCATAAGGAATATTTGCTCTTTTGTGTGGTAAGGGACACCATAGAGAAATCAATCAATCAGCACTTTGAAGAACTAGGCCTGTAATGAAAATTTTCTTTGAATATTTCTTCCCCTTTTTTCAAGGTGGGTAGTGGGGAAGGAAATGGAAGAGCAGAAAATTTGAAAAGAATGCATTGCATATTCTTTTGTCTTGATATTTTAGAAAACACAGTTTTTCAGATGCTAATACAGATTTTGTTGGTTGTAAATTACTCTTCATATGGTTTACGATTTTTGTGATATGGCTTATAAATAAGTGATGAAGTAGTTCAAGGAAAAGCACAAATATTACTTAAAAGGATGCTGTCAAAATATGTGTTACCTTTAAGGTTTTTTCCTAGTCTTGAATATTTAATGACTTAATTTCCCACGTTTCTTCCTTGAAAAATAGCTCTGCCATGCAGCTAAAGAGTTGATTTTTCTGAAAGCAGAGCAGACTAGAATCTCACTTATCTTAGTATGTATGTATTTCTGAGGATTTAGGATAGCATGCAAAACGCATGCCTGTGGTTTTATTAGATACTGTAAAACAAAGCCCGCCATGCTTTGTGAACTATTCAAATCAGTTTTGAAGATTGTCCATATAGACTTTGAATAAGCCTTCCAGACTCTGAAAGTATGTCAGTGCTATACACAGTCTGGAAAATGGGATGACACGGAGCCAATTTTTGTAGGACTCAGAAGGACACCAGTTTCTCTTTCTCCATACCATTTTTGAACTGCATTTAAAGCTGAGAACTCTCCCTTCCTCAGGCAGAGAAGGAATCAGTGCTCAGGGACATTTGATACCATGTTTACTGAAGTGAAAAGTGTATGCTATTCACAATTTTGGAGCAGCAGTCATGAAATGTACATGCATTACATTTTCTTGCTTCCAACCATAAAAAAAATTTCAGCCAGTGTTCAGTTCAAAACTTCACTTGGCTTTTCCTCAGTCTGCACAGAGATCTCCTTCTTGCCTTCTTCCTGATCTTTCAATTTCTTTGGATGTATGATCCAAAAATCCTCAATCCAATAAGAGCTCTTGGTTTTGTACTTACTTGCCATTGTTATTTAGTCCCCAAGAAAACCTTTTAGGCCATGTGATTCAATTTCCTTTCAAGCATTGTTGTTTGACAATAACTTATATTCTAAAGGACCCTGTTATTTTAAAAGAAATAATGATAACTATACTCAAATTACACTCAAACTGCTAAGAGTTTAAGACCAACAACAGCAGTAATACTTTCTGCTTTATGAGGTGGTGGCATGAAAGATGTTCACTGGGCGATGAGGCAGGGTTACGTCGTATTTACATGATGTAGTATTTATAACTGAGTTCTTCCAGATTTGCCTGTTTCCTTGAATTTGCTTTGGTCCTGGAATAAACACCCCTTCCTCAAACAGTATTCGATGTGCTGTGAGGTGGGTAGAAAGGGACAGTCTTGTTACAGACATGTAGAGCGAATGGATCTTCTCACCATAAAAAGCAAAGCTGAAGGAGTAAGATAAGGGAAGATTTGTGCTGTGGAGACGCTGAATCCATCTTCCTTCAGAGATATTTAGATAAGGTTAATTGTTTTCTAGTAAAAGGTCTAGCAGTTTTCAGAGAGATTTATTGATAAACATTTTTCTAAAAAGTGTTTTGATAAATCGTTTTATGAAATAATAAGTCTTGTACAATACAGCAATTACGAAAAGGAGAAACAAACTAAGATTTATAGAAAAGTGTAATTACAAATTTCCTTGCGAGTATTTGGAAAGAGAAGGGTACACAAGTTCTTAGTTTAGGTCTATAGATAAGTTCATTTGCCACAACGATTCTTTATTTTGGCGAGACAGCAAATCCTTTACTGGTTGAGAATGAACCATGTTATCATGAATTTCCCATATAGATCTCTTTTCCCAGAAAATTCTTTCATTTTCAATTTATCAGCAGCTTTAGGAAATATATCCTAGTGATCTAGCTTTGAGATGTGCTCAACCTGGCTGGTCACTGTAAGGTGACTGAAAGTTTTAAGAGTCTTATAAAGATGGAAATCAAACAGCTTTCTTACATGGTGTTCCAGTGTCTACAGCAACATTTTGGGGAGAAAATGACCAGTCTAGAGCAAGAAATATCTGGCGTGGGTTTACTAGGGACCAATTTTACAAACTCCCCCCGCACACAATTTGCTGCAAGTTGAGAGAGGTTTTATACAGACAAAAGAGAGGCTTGACATGGGGGAATAATACTAAGATTTATTACTAGCAAGATAAAGACTAAGGAGTAATATATATATACAACAATTCAAATTGCTTATCTTATGAAGAAAATGTTAAGTATTTACAAAGCATCTCTCTCCCTGCTCTATCAGTCCAGGAGGAGAAAGTTTCTTCTTTCTGATGCAATTCTGTAGCACTGTAAAGCTTCTCTTCTATTATCTTTAGGACAACAGCTTTGATTTGTCGTAGTTGGAGAGTTCTCTCTCTCTCTCTGTCTCTGCTGGCTCTGCGGCACGTCGGCCTCAGGATTGGGCCTGTCTCTCCTCCATTACAGCCAGAACCGGAGGCCAGGGGAGCACACCCAGGCTCCGTAAGGTCTCCCATGGACTACAGGGGGATACTTGTTACACCATGGTCTTCACCGCAGTCACAGGGGATAATGGCTTTGAGTCCTTTCCCCTGTTCCTGTGGGGTCACTTCCCACCAGATAGTCTTTAATGGACCTCTCCCCGTAGGTCACCCAGGACAACAGTTCTTCCATTCTCTCTTGTCCTTTAGGGTCACAACTGAGCTGCACCAGCATGGATCCCTCAGTGAGACTACAAGTCTTACTCAAGACAACTTGCTCCAACATATGATTCTCTCTCCATGGGCTGCAGGTCTCTAGCAGGACTTTGCTTCATCTTAGGCCTCTCATGAGGAGCCACAGCCTCTGTATGCTCTCGTCTGCTCTAGCTCAGACTCCCTCATGAACTGCTGGGGGGTTTCTGCACTATGGAAGCACCATGGAGAGTCGAACCCAAGATCTCTTATTTATCAGTAATCTTCTACAGGTGACAGGGGTTTTCAACTTTCAGTCTTTCCCCTGCTGGAGGGAGCGGGGATGACTCCCCCTGCGCTTCTGCTCTTTTCTCCTGCTAGACTGACCTTTAAGTACTTTGTTATTTCAAGTCCTCCTCTGCTCTCCACCAGGGTTGGCATTTTCTTCTGCAGCACATTTCAGGCAGGTAGTTTCTCTCTGGAGCTCCCTTCTCCACTCTGTTACACCTTCTGTCCAGGGAGGTTTCAGTGTTAAACCTGCCCCTGGCCCAGGGCCGGGGGANCAGTAATCTTCTACAGGTGACAGGGGTTTTCAACTTTCAGTCTTTCCCCTGCTGGAGGGAGGGGGGATGACTCCCCCTGCGCTTCTGCTCTTTTCTCCTGCTAGACTGACCTTTAAGTACTTTGTTATTTCAAGTCCTCCTCTGCTCTCCACCAGGGTTGGCATTTTCTTCTGCAGCACATTTCAGGCAGGTAGTTTCTCTCTGGAGCTCCCTTCTCCACTCTGTTACACCTTCTGTCCAGGGAGGTTTCAGTGTTAAACCTGCCCCTGGCCCAGGGCCGGGGGAGAGGGGACCTGCTGCCTCCCTCCTCACATGGCTGCTTATTTTCTTCTGCTCAATCCACCTTCTCTTCCATTTTCTTAAATATGTCATTAGCAGAGGTGTTACCAAAACTTTTGATTGGCTTTGCTCCAGAAATCTACCTGGACCTGACCACTTCAGCCCAGGGGAGCTGAACCCACAACAATATCTTAGGATCTTTACTGTTACACTTTATCATCCTAGAATAGCACAAATCCCTGGAAAAGTGTAAAATTCAGGCTGTGATCCAAAATCCATTGAGTTCAATGGAGAGGTTCCCAATTGCTTGCAATAGCTTTTGAATCAGAGCCTTGAAGCTGGTGTTTTGTGGTCAGAAATTACTTAGGTAGACCATGAAATATAAGTATGTATTTCTCAGAGGAGCTGAAATTGATCTAATCCCTGCAGTTATATTGAGGATTATGCCTGATTGGCAAAGCTTTCCAGAAGGTTTAGTCTTCAAATTAACTTGATGGTCCTGCATGGCACAGGGTAAACACAGAAGCAAACTGTTCTGCAATATTTATTCACATTTTTACATGGGTGGTTGTCAACAGTATTTTCTTTCTCTTTGTTTACCTCTCTGATAAATCATTCTGGTGAACAAGTTTGCTGGCTGGAAGGGATTGCTGATACAGCAAACCTTAAATTGGTTGCAGTCTTCAGTCTGCTAGCAGTGAAGTCCATGCATGCTGTAGTTAAAGGTGCAGCTGCAATTGGCACAGTTTTGCACAGGCTGGTTTTGTACTGTCAGCTGTGCTGAGTGGTCTATTTATCCAGCAAATCACAACACACAGCGTTGCATATTGAGCTGTCTCATATCCTATTAAACATAAGGCTGGCATTGCTTTCTGTAGTGGAGTGGTGACTGTCTGGTATCACTCCCACTTTTGGCAGATAGCATATGGGAAAATGTATAATTTTTAACATCCACAGGTTGCAGGCAATTTACATCTGACAGAGAAATGCACACTAGCAAGTTTTTAATGCAGCTTCTGGTTGCAGTAGGGAAATTATGAAGATAGAATGGTACCTAATTTGTTAATACTTTACTGAACCTAAGTGTCTTCAAAATTAAGATCCTGTAACATCCACCTCTTTTTTTAAGAGATTTACTTTCTCTAAACAATAAAGCCAAGCAATGATAATCCAGAGGAAATCACTGGTTGTCTGTTGTGAGAAGAAATAAGGGATGAGTCTGATTCATGTTCTGGATTAAGGTTTGAAGTCTGGATTCTTTCTTTTTTCTTTGCTTTTCAGACTGACTTTTCTGAGAACCTGCTCAATCTTCACTGCAGTTCTCTACTGTGAAAGAGGAAGAATCTCTGATTTTAGGGAGGAATTTAAACATGTATTTGTTACCACCTGCCATGGAATTGTTTGTATTATATAAAAGCAGATCAAAATAAAGACACTAAAAATCTTGCTAGAATGCGGTTTATTTATTCTACAGTGTCATTGTTCATTTTGCAGTTGTTAAGACAAGACAGAAGAGACAGTTACTATACCTGGGTTTGCAGACATTTCTGGAAGTTTAGGTGTAAAAGCCTGAGAAACTGACATGGAACATAGGGAGGGATCAGGACCACCCAAGACCCCTGACGGCCTACCACCCATTTTCAGAAAGCTCTAGAAGAACGGACTGTGCATGATAACTAATTTGCATAGAGAGTGAGTAACTTATCTGCAGGGTGGGGAAAACTTAGATATAAAAATGAACCCCCCTGACACCCGAGTGCATATGTGCCCCAGGGCTCTGGACAGCCCATCAGCTGCATCAATGCTGGAACCAGAACTGCTGATCTGGGGAGGTTTTTTCCAATTTTTTTCTCTTTCTTTCTCTCCCCCTCTTTAATTCATATCTCCCTTTCTCTCTTTTCTTCCACTCTACCCATTTATCCAAAACCCACTGCCATGTGCTTATACTAAGAGGTCAGAACTAACATACCCCTTTTCATGCCAAGTGCATAATTTACTAATAAAACTTTGTGAACGTTCATGAGCCCTCTGACTTTTGTTATTCCTTTTGACCATGAGCGTCTACAAATCTTTTTTGTACCCTTCACCCCAGGGGTGGGATGTCACACTAGGGAAGGAGCTTTTACTCCCAGTAGATAGTTATAGGTGGCTATACACTCAATATAAATTTCTAGTTTTTGAGATTTATAGTCTGCAATTCTTTATGTTCAGAAAAAAGCTGTTCTGGAAGGTCAGTCCTCCTAGTACACCATCCAGACAAACAGTGGAATAAAGTGGGTTTATTGTACCACACACACACTTCCAGTTTTGAAACATCATCCACTGTGAAGGATGTAATTCTGCATGATCCTCGTGCGTAACATGACATGCCAGCAAACGGGATACAGCTGAAGGTATTAACTATCTACATGTCCAGGATGACTCATCCTGCATTCTCATCCTACATAATTGCGAACTGATGCAAGTGTTAGATAAGGAATCTTCAAGACAAGGCACTATACTTACAAAAACTGTAGATCAGACAAGCTTGAAGAAAGCATGGGTTAGTGTTACTTCTTCGCCAAGCAGTAGCAGGATGTCCCCAGCAAGGTACATAAATACTGACCTGGCTCTCCCTTCATGATACTGCTAGGCACATGAATGCCTGATGCAATTTTAGCGGTATCATTTAATGACACCTTTCTATTAACAGCTCAAAGTAAAGTAGGATACTGTGACTGAAACTGCAGACAGAAACTTCCACATTTTTTAAATGGATGTTTACCAGTCTTCTATCAGGAGTGAGGGACAAATAGGAGACTGCTTACCGTGGACCAAGCAAATCTCCAGACCAGAAATCAGGTGTTATGTATCACATATCTAGCAATTTGTGTTATCAAATGTATGCAGAAAAGATACTAAAAACTTTCAAGTATACCATTGGAGCCCTGGGAAGTTTTCTGTTTTCCTCTTCTTTTTTTTTTTAAAAACCATTTCCTTTTAGCTGTTGCACATTCTTTCTGAGCATATCAGCAGAGAATGGAGGAAAAAGTGGGAAATTTTCCTTTACCCATTGGCAGGAATTGTAGTTTCCTTTCTTTTCTTAGAAACACTGAGATGCTACCCCCATCTTAAATTATCTAGCATAGCTGAATACATTTATGTTCTGCTGATGCAATATATCTGCATTATACATTATATGTGCATACAAACATTTTTCAGTCCTTTTGAGGAGTTACATAAACTCCCAAAATCAAAGCTAACACCAGAAGTGACAAAGTACCACTGATTGTCCAGATGAAATACTCACAAAGTATGTCCTGACTGGTGTCTTTAGGGCTTTACATCTGCTTTACTTCCTCTTGTAGAATTCTTAAAAAGAAAATTTGAATGGATAGAGACAAATATTCTAATCTTTATGGTTCCAATAACCCCCCCCCGATGTCTGTATAATTGCCAAACATTCAGAATGTATTCTGCTTTCTGTTCTGTAAGCTATTTACAACTTTGTACATACACAGTTCATGATACTGAATTTATTCTTCAATGAACAAAATTTTTTTCAGGATTTGATAGCCTGATATAGTTCAGTAAAAGGACAGTTGCATCTTGTTCTGAAACTGTGAAGTCCTAGGAAATGCCCCTGTGTTAGAGGAAGTCAGCATGTTCCCAGAAGCTGCTTATGGCAAAAAATATCTCCTGCAATAAGATGCCTGTCTGAATGCTGTGGTTAGTGTTTCATAGAGGGGCTAGGGAGGTGGGTAAGGCAATGCCACTCTTGTGACCTCTGAAAAACTTTTTTCTAATCACTTATGGAAGGTCTCATTGATGCTGAGCCCTGTTGTCCACACCTTTCCCACGTGTCGGAGGCTGAAAGCCAGGCCCCCACTGTAGCTGGACCCCCTTCCTTTGCTGAGCACCTCCTTGTAGTTCCAGCTGTAAGGAGCACCTTGGTCACCAACACCCCAGTGAGGACCAATGTCCCCGGCAGGACTACATTCTGCAGAAATCTAGGGCAGCTTTGCCATTTACTTCAGCCTGGCTTCTGTCATATACCTTGGTTACTTTGGATTTGCTACTGACAGGCTGCTCCCTGTGGCTTTGTTTTTTTGCTTTGTTCAGCTTCCCACTGGTGGCTGTGGTCCATCTCCCACATGGGGGATGTTTGGGCAGCCCTACACCACCCTCACTCCCCATATATCTGTGATGATGTATGCTTATTCATGAAGAGAATAGCAGTAATAAGCCTCCTCAGATTTGTTTTCTCACCCACCCTGTAGGGGAACATTTTGAGTAACACAGAGCAGAACCAGGTGAAAATTAACACAACTGCCACTCTCCCCATCCCTAGACCAGCAGGAAAGAAAGAGCTCAGTTACTTAAATGCACGTAGTGCTTTAGTGTTATATAACACTAGCATTTCCCATCTTTGTTTCTGAGCAAAGAGGGCTGGACTCCTCAGGTAATCCACCAGATGATGTTTTATGTGTTTTGGATGGCTCTGTGGGATCATGGTGAGAGAGGCAGAGAAAACTCCTTGCTTTCATCACTTCTCTGGCATGTTAAACCAGCCTTGTCTGGGATTAATTTGAGTCCTGGCTCTGTCTCTTGTATTAACATCCCCAGCAGACCAAGTAACAATTTAATTCAAAAAACGTTCAGGCTAGTGGTTCTGGATGCTTTAACTGGAACAACTTTCACTGAACACTGGTGGGTCTTGGGGCTTTTCAACACACTGGTTGTTGCAGAACCTGTTTATTACCCCCAGAGCTGCCTTCACATTAACAGTATTGGTTCCTCTGTGTGACCGGAAATACACTGCTCCATGCAGTGACTACCAGACATAGAATTAAACATCTTGGTTTTCTAGCTACTGCCAATTGGCTGCTGATAAAGTGTATTTTTAAACACTAGCCTTTTGCTACAGCTCATTAACAAGAAAAAGGTGTAAAAATTTTCCTTTTTCCTTCTATTCCTAAAGATGTGTAGTAGAGAGATTATTATGCCTACAGCAGACTTTTAAACCCATTGAAGCTACTTTTTTTTTTTTTTTTTGAGAGCCACAGAGTAGCCTTGAGTAACAACCACTAAAAGTTTCTTTTCACCAATGTCTTGGTGGATCTGGCAATCCCTCTCTCCCGTAAGGTTTTGTTGTGCTTTGATTATCTCTGTAGCCTTGTCTGTGTGTGAGTGCAAAGGTGACAGTCCCTCTGATTTTGACCATGACTGCATACTAGAAAATGTCTGTGGAAAAAAAAAGCTTTTGTGAATTTGGCTGCACCTTTTCTATCCTGAACCAGCTTATGGATAAATCTAAAGAAGCTTTGAAACTTCCAGGGTTAAAAGAAAAGAATTCTGAGATTAAGCTTGAAAATACCAGAGATAAACTAAAGGATGTCTGTTTTCAGGTTATTTTGGCTGTCAAACAACAGTACTGTGAACAAGTGCTGGTGACATGCTTGTCTGGAACACCTGAAATACTACTGACCAGAAAGCTTATCACTGGTGCTGTTGCAGGATGGCAGTAAAGACCAAACCAGTTCTTAGCCTCTGGTTTGTACCACAGATTCAGTGCATCCTGACTGGGAGAAAAGGAAGGCCTGGTGCCGGTAAGACGTGGTTCAAGTGAAGCATACTAAGTCAGTGACATGAGATAGTGACACCTAGAAATATGGCTGGGACTGGAAACAGCAACTCCCTCCTTAAACCCCACATGTTTATTACCAACATGCACTAACTTCAAAGACACATCTAAAGGACATGAATAACATTAAGATGGAGAGTGCTGGTAGCTGACACAGTACAGAGAACTCCTTCATGCCCCCTCATCCTTCAAAAGCACAAGAACTCTAGTGACTTTTTAAAGTCTTCTGCTGCACAGAACGTTTTCCCACAAAAATTTGATTGCTATGCCTGTTAATGTGCATCCTAGATGGACAGAGAAACAAGGTGGTGCAGTGGGATGAATTACACGGGTTTTGTAGCTGTCCATCTTCTTCCATCTCACCTGACCAGCTGCAAATGCATGTGATGACAATCAAGAAGCCAGGCAGATATGGACTTATTTGAGGTCTCTCAGATATTAGCTTAGTAAAATAGACAAGTCCAGGGAGTGAAGACTCTTGCAACAAACATTTGTCCCATTCACTTCAGCAAAGTGATGCAGTGAATCACAGGTGAGGAAGGTGCCTTCAATGTACATGTTATTGTAACCCGGGGACACCTATTTGCAGGTGAGAAGGCTGTGATGTGTGGCTTAGAAATGTCTATGCAAGGAAAGGAAAAGAAGAAGCAGCTGAAATACAGCAAGGAAAGGAATTGGAGTTTGGCTGCATTTGCTTGAAGGGTGCGGTAATATGAGTGCCAAAAATACTGTTGTGAACAGAACTCATTAATTCAGTGTCTTATGATGTGTCGATGCATGTTTAGGAGCTAGTTTAGTTTCACAGTCACTCAAAAGTCCTCATTGTGTGGGTCATAAAATAATCTAAATCTGCCATCTTGATACCTCTTATCACATATCCTCTGGGAGATATTAAAATGAAAGACCACTTCCAGGATTGCATGGCTGTTTAATTTGCATAAACCAAATATTAAATATTCAGATAATGTCAGTATTCAGATAATGTCAGTATTTCTTTTTCTATTCCTTGTTTAAACTTTGTATTTTTCTTCTAAGATTATCTATCCATGGTAAAAAAATCCAGGCTATCTGCACATTTTCTTTGTACAGAACCATAGACATGAGCTTGAATGTTTCTGCAGCAGGATTTAAGATTTGGGTATTAAAAGCTGAAAGATTTGCCCTTCGCAAGGTTCAAAACACAGATGTCATCTTGCCAAATATATAGAATACATATCAAAATTTCACAGACTTTATAGCTACATTTTGCTCATCTGTGAGTTTATTGTATAAAAAATGAGTTTTGCAGCCCTTAAACAGTGTTCTATCCTGCCCACGTGAGTGAGCAATGGGAACATGTGGAGCTCTGCCTGGGCACAAGCAAAAAACCACCTGAGACCTTATGGATTAAAGGGCAGACTAATGTGGGTGATAATGTAGTGGGTGTCTGCTGCAAAGACCACCTGCTCAAGAGGAAGAAATAGAGGAGGAACATTGAGGGACATTGTCAAACAATTGGAAGACACCTCCCATCCAGAGATCCTGAAACACTAAACTACTCTGATACTTGGTGGTCGGGCAGCACAGCAGGCCACAAGAAGTCCAAAACTCCAATAAAGACTTCTTGACACAGGTCATCAAGAAGCCAAATAGGAAAGATGCTTTGTTGAGACTTGTGTTTACAAACAAGGAAGAACCAGTCAGAGATGTGAAGATCGGGGTAGCCTTCACTGCAGTGACCTTGAGATGGCAGAGTCAAGACCCTGAAAGACAGTAGGAGACAAAATACCAGAATGATAACCTTGCACTTCTAGAGGGCAGACTTCAGAGGAACCCCTTTAGAGATCTGCTTGGAAAAATCCCTTGAGAGACAGCTCTGAGGAGAGGAGGAGTCCAGGGCAGCTAGTGGATATTCAAGGGCAGTCTCCTCCAAGCTCAAAAATGGTTCATGCCAACAAGCAGAATCCAAGCAAAGAGGGTGGGAGGCCACATGGTTGAGCAAAGAGCTCCCAGCTAGACACAGACATAAAAAGGAGGTGTACAGGAGGTGGAAGGAGGGGCAAGTGGCCCAGGAGGACTAGAGAGATGCTGCCTGACTGTGGAAAGATGGATTCAGAAAAGCCACAGCTCACCTGTAAGTGAATATGCAGCAACATGGAAAGTTCCCACAAGGACATCAGCAGCAAAAGAAAGACCAAAGAAAATATGGCCCCAATGTTAAAGTGAGCAGGGTCCTTGGTGAAAAAAGATGTGGAGAAGCTTGGGTTTCTCAATGCCCTACTCCTCTCTTTCTTTACAAGTGCAACACCCTCAGGCATTCCAGGCTCCTAAAAACAGTGGTAAAATCCAGAGCGATACAGGATCACCCTCAGTCTATATAGTCTGTTTATCATTCATACATTTCTAGAAAGATTCCAGCCAACCTGCTGAATGCAAACAACAGTAATAAGGAAATACCACTTGGAAGTGATATTTGAACAACTTGTAACAAATAGTTGGATACCTGGCCTGCAGTTCAGGATATTCCATCGCTGCAGCACAATCTTATTAACAATGCTTACAATTACCTATGGAGGTCACTCAGGATAGGAAACACTTTAAAAGAATGGACCTACACTTTGTTCATGGTGTGATGAAGTAAGTAATCCTAGAAACCATGTGCAGACAAGAAAGTGACTGGGAGTACTTGGCATGGATTTATCGAGAGGAAATCAATCCTGATTGACATGATGGCATTCTACAATGGGGTGATTTTCTTGACAAACATGGAAAGATACTGTTGTTTTGGACTTCTTTGGCAGGATGTCAAATTGTATACCCCATAACATCCTCATAGACAAACTGGGAAAGTGTTGGTTAGATAATTGAATTGGGAGCTTATTTTAAAACTCTCTGAATGGGCAGACCTAAAGAGCTGTGATCAATGCACAAAGCCCAGTTGGAGAACAGGTACAAGGGTTGCCCTCCATGGCAGTTAGGGCTCCAATCCTGCTTACTATCTTTATTAATGCAGGGAAGATCAAGCAGAGCTCATCGTCAGCAAGCATATCTGCAGATGTTACAAAAATATGAGGAGAGGCTGATGCACCAGGTGGATGTAGTGCCAGTAAGAAGGACCTGACAGGCTGGAGAAATGGGCCAACTGCAACGTCAATAAAGGAAAATGCCAAACTGCACCTGCTGAGGAATAACCCCATGCAAGTGGGGTCAACAGGCTGGAGAAGAACCTGGTGTTCTGGTGAACCAGAAGCTGACCATGAGCAACCAGTGTGCCCCTGTGGCAAAGAATGTCAGTGACATTCTGGATTGTATTAGAATGTTGCCAACATGTGGAGGGAGGGGCTCTTTCCTCTCTGTTTAGTCTTGTTGGGGCTCATGTGGGTTCTGCACGTAATCCTGGGCCCTCCAGTGAAGAAGAGACATGGACATACTAGAGTGAGTGCAGTGAATGCCACAAAGATGATGAAGGGACTGAAGCATCTGTCATATAGAGAGAGACTGTGAGTGCAGGATGTGTTCAGCCCAGAAAAGACAAGACTCAGGATTACTATGTTAAGATTGGGGCAGTAGATAGAGAATAAAGAATAAAAATAAAGGAGCAAAACTCTTCTTGTTTACATCCAGTGGAGGAGCAAAAAGGACACCACCAGACACAAACTGAGATACATGAAACCTCACTGAAACACGAGAATACCTTTTTCTTTTTTTCTCTGAGTGTGGTCAAACACTGGAACATGTTGTCCAGAGGTGGAGTCTCCACCCTTGGAGGTATTCAAACCTTACATGGCACAGCTCTCAGTAAACTGCTGTAGCTTACCTGCTCTGACCAAGGAGTTGTTTTCCCCTGTACTCAGCGCCTCGAGTGAGTACACGTGAGGCCACGCCTCGAGTGCTGTGTCCAGTTCTGGGCCCCTCAGTTCAGGAAGGACATTGAGGTGCTGGAGCAGGTCCAGAGAACGAGGCTGGTGAATGGACTGGAGCACAAGTCCTATGAGGAGAGGCTGAGGGAGTTGGGGTTGTTTAGGCTGGAGAAGAGGAGGCTCAGGGGAGACCTCATCACTCTCTATAACTCCCTGAAAGGAGGTTGTAGCCAGGTGGGGGTTGGTCTCTTCTCCCAGGCAACCAGCAGTAAGACAAGAGGGCATGGGATTAAGCTCTGCTAGGGGAAGTTTAGGTTGGGTATTAGGAAGAAATTCTTTACAGAGAGGGTAATCAGGCACTGGAATGGGCTGCCCAGGGAGGTGGTGGATTCTCCGTACCTGGAGGTTTTTAAGATGAGGCTGGATGTGGCACGTAGTGCCATGGTCTAATAACCATGTTGGTAGTGGATCAAGGGTTGGACTTGATGGTCTCAGAGGTGCTTTCCAACCCATCTGATTCTCTGATCCTATGATTTTATGATTCTATGACTGGGCAATCTTCAGGAATACCTCCCAACCTCAGCAGTTCTGTGTTTCTGTAATCAGGATAATATGTTTATAAGATCTAAAGATCTAAAGTCAGTGAAGATTCCACTTTCATGTCTTGCTTCAAGCAATAAAATATATGTAATATCTACTTTCCTAGAGGCTTTCTCTTTGTCTCAGAGAAAGGTGACAATGGCAACATTTTAAGAAACCTAGTGGAGAACAGTGGTTTGGGACAGAGGTCCCAAACTCAGGGGTTTCTGATGTTCCAGTTCGCAGAGGCTTTGACTAAAATCTTCCAAGCACTCATTTGAGTACTTAATGAAAAGCCATGCAAGCAGTTGCTACTAATCACATTGGATAAAGTAAAAAAATTAACTCTTGCAGAACCACACTTAGGCAATCTTACTTGAGCCCATAATACAGCTAGATGTCATCTTGCAAGCTGGAAATGATTTCTGACGTGGCAAAGATGTAAAATGCACATGAGTACAAAGCAATGCTGTGCTATGGCATGTTTCCTGTGGTTTTTTTTTTTTAAAAATATTATGTACATAATGCCAACAGAGTTTCATAGAGGGATGAAATTTTTCTTGTTTTTAGTAGTAAAGACCTTCCATTCTCCTTACTTGTAATATTTAACTTTATTTTTTCTAACCCTTAGATTAAAAAGGCCTATTTGATCTCTCTTTGCAGTCTGTGGCCTGGAGGACAATGCGTTTGTTGGTCAAGGCACACATATAGTCTTCACTTAATTTTGTCTATCAATCTGCTGTGTGGTCTTGGCCAAGTTATTTCATCATCTGAATTGTCTTTGTAAAATGGGGACAGTGATACTAGAATCTTTTTAAAAGACCTTCCAGATGTACTCTATGTAGGACCCAGGGAGTGACAACTGAACACGCTGTGCATTAGTGTCAAAGGCGCAGCTTCTCTGTACTGGAGAAGATCAAAAACTCTCTGACGCATTAATCAGTTCCAGTAGAGATAAGAACATATTAATGTCATTATACAGGACATTGGAGACATTTACCCAGCACGCTGTGCACAGGAAGATTTACCTAAACTGAAAAAATTATAGGACAGGATTGGTAAAATGACTAGAAAGAGGGAACATAAATTACTTTGACTTTCTTAGTATAGTAAAACCTTTGTTTTTGTAAGAGATTTTGACTTCTCTAGAAAAATACACAAGAAATAAAGAGGAGATCTGAACAAAAAAAAAAAAAGATGGTGAAGAAATCATCTAACCAGTGTTGGCATGGGAACAAATGGGTAGTACCCACGGAACTAAATCAGAAATGAAAGGTTTCTCCCTTCCAGACAATTGAGGTTATGTGTGCTTAGGCTAATAGCATAACGAGATCACAGAGAAGTGCCTGGTAGCTTTATAAACAGTATTGCTTGATGGGGTTTCCAGTGGTGCCTGGTGCAGGTCTCAGTCACAGGAGAAAATGTATTATGGATCTGTATTTTCTGTCCCCCTGGCTCTCCTGTTTGCTATTCCTTCTCAGTCTCCACATCCACACTAGCCTTCTGCCTTCATGTGTTGGCTGTACCAGCACTGACCTGAGGAAAGGTAGAATGGGGGCATACAGACCCATGCTGTATTTCAGACCACTGTGTGGTAATGTTTTTTAATAGCCTGATGTAAAAATTACTTGGGCAAGAGAGGCACACAGCTCCTTGAATGAAGCTTGTAGGCACTACAATAGCTTGGAATAAATGGTGAAAGCTTTTAACAATTAAATACACTGGAAATGTGTTTTTTAAATGTCTCATTGAGAAGGAAAAACTTTTACAGCTTTTATATATTTTATCAGTGCCAAACTATTTGCACTAGTCCTTATAAAACAGTCTTGTGTGATGACTAGGATTTACTTTCCAAGTTGATAAATAAAAAGCAGATGGATAAATGTGGCTGACACAGATGTGGCTGCTATTTCTTCATAATCTGCCTTCCTTTGAGAAAACTGTAACATAGAAGGTGGATTCTGTCCAATAATGAAAAACTCTACTCAAACCTACAGTATGCTTTCAAACCGAACACTGGTCTGGGCTCTGAAAAAGCTGCTTTCACAATCTTGCTTAACTCTGTCATTGCTGGCTTTACATTTCTCAAGCTGTATGACTTGTATGGAAAAAAATATGCATTTCCCTCTCGCTTTACCTCAACCAGCTGTGGCATTGGCTGTCATGGCAGTTATGTAAGGCAATGTCTGAGCAGCCTGCTTATGCAACCTGTGTGCTGTGGGACACCCAGGAGCTCACAGTTCCATGCCTGGCCAAAAAGAAAAAAAGATGATGAGAAGATGAGAGACTGGAGGCTAATATGAGAGAGGACATCTAGTCCATCCTTCCTACTCCAAGCATGGTCAGCTCTAACAAGTTTCTGAGAGCTGTATCCAGCAAAGCTTTGCATTCCTTCACTGGTTGAGATTCCACAGACAACAACATCATGCAGCTCCCTTAGCACTCAGTGCATCACATCAAAACCCACGCATTTGTGTAAGTCCAGCTTCTTAAACGCTTCCTAACCTGACAGTATTCCACCAAGGGGGACTGTGCCCTGGGCTTTCCCCTTTGTCTCAGGGACCTGGGAGTCCTGAAGGCTGAGGCAGAGAAGGCGCAGAGCAGCTTTGCCTTTTCTGATTCTTTGCCATCAGATGCCTGGCCCATATACTCACATTTGGCCTAGGAATGCCCTTTACTCCAGATGACCCTGTAGGAATCTTTCCATTTTACCTTTATATTCTCTGCTATATTCAACTCTAAGTGAGCTTTGGCTTTTCTGAATCCATCTTTCCACAGTCAGGCAGCATCTCTCTAGTCCTCCTGGGCCACTTGCCCCTCCTTCCACCTCCTGTACACCTCCTTTTTATGTCTGTGTCTAGCTGGGAGCTCTTTGCTCAACCATGTGGCCTCCCACCCTCTTTGCTTGGATTCTGCTTGTTGGCATGAACCATTTTTGAGCTTGGAGGAGACTGCCCTTGAATATCCACTAGCTGCCCTGGACTCCTCCTCTCCTCAGAGCTGTCTCTCAAGGGATTTTTCCAAGCAGATCTCTAAAGGGGTTCCTCTGAAGTCTGCCCTCTAGAAGTGCAAGGTTATCATTCTGGTATTTTGTCTCCTACTGTCTTTCAGGATCTTGATTCTGCCATCTCACCATCACTGCAGTCAAAGCTACTACCAATACTCATATTCCCAACTAGTTCCTTCTGGTATGTAAGTATCTCATCCAACCAACTATCTCTTTTCTTGGTTCCTCAATCACCAATGCCAGGAAGCTGTTACTTATTTTGTATTGGAAATGTCTTGAGTATCAGGTCTGTAGCTAACAAAAAGCAAATAAACCACACTTCTCTTTGGAGAGAATTGTATATACCTTTAGAGATGTATTTTTTTTCTGATTGTAGAAATGCTGGTCTTGACCTGAAACACTCATCTGTAGGGTTTGTTTACTGCACAAATCAGGAGTGTAGGGGTTTGGATACAGGGCTGAGGGTTACAGTGACTTATTCCTCAAATGAAACTGTCACAGATGTCAGTTTTTGCACTCCATCAATCAGTGGAAAGACAGTTCGAATTGTCAGCAAGTTCGCTATTTTGGGAGCAAGACATGTTCTGCTGGACTGTGAATTACTGAAAAACGTAAGTGTACCTTCAGATTTCTGAAAGATTTTTGTTGCACAGATTTGTGATTACATACTGAATTACATTGACCTTACTCTATTAATTTACCATCTCATTATACTACAGTTAATTTGCTGTTTGCATTGGATTTATTTGCTATTTATGCTAGTAGCTCTGCTGTGAGGAAGACTTTTATTGTACACCCATGAAAGATGTTATACAGTGGTAGACTCTTAAACAGAGCTAATTCTTTCTGCACTCACCGCTGAATTTTTACCTTACAGTAGCAGTTAAAGAGATTTGTTTGGGTTCGATCTGGAACTTTCTGAGAGAGGTAGCGGGCATGATGTGACTGTTTTGTATGTAAACCACGATGGAGGGATATTTTATCTGCCAATCTGTATTTAATAAGCAAGTTTACCTGGAATAGGAAGAGAGGTTTTTTTATTTCAGTGAATGCAAAACTACCATGTGGGATGGGGCATTGCCCTTTTACCTTTATTAACTCTGCACTCTTGACTTAATGTGAGGTTCCTGAGGTCTCTTCCAAGGCCCTGGTTTGAGAAAGCAAAGGAGAAAGGAACATGACCACAGAAAAGGGGAGACAGAAATGCTCTAATGCATTCCACAAACCATCAGGAAATCAACACTTACAATGGTATTGCTGTGGGCTTAGAGGGTGGTCTTAATGCTGTAAAATAGATCCAGCCCTGTGACACTTGGAGTAGTTGCTTGGAGAACAGTTCTTGCTAGCATGGTCTTCTTACAAAAAACCCTTTCATTCTGTTGGCTGAAATGTCCTGAATCATGAGGGCTTCAGGGATCAATGCAGCTTTTACTACCCAGTAAGGTTTCAAGAACTATTTTGTTCTCCATTTTTACCAGTTTCCCAGTCTTCTTACTTCTTTGGCATGTTGTCAGCTCCTGCTATAAAGTACAATCAATTCTGTGCCTGTTCCTACATAGAAGGTGTCACTTGTGAAGCTTGAAGAAGTGCTTTTGTACTACTATGCACGTGCCATAAGAGTCCAAATTCTAAACCCTTTTCCAAGCAAGTAAGTTCTTTAGCACAGAAAAATTAATCACACTTTCCATTTTCTTATCTGCAATTAAGTCCATTCTATGGACTTGGACCAAAGACTATGTACTGATATACCTATTCAACTTGTGCAATAGTCGGACAACTTGAAATATTTTAGGAAAAAAATTTATTCTATTAATAAATGATTTGTTACTAAGTTAAATACCTAGAATTAGTATATTTACTTGTGGATGTAGTCCATCTAAACTTCAGTAAAGCATTTGACAACACCTTCCAGACCATCCTCCTAGAAATACTGGCTGTTTGTAAATTAGGTGGGTGGACTCTTCAGTGGATAAAAAACTGCCAGGCTTGTGGTGAATGGAGCTAAATCCAGTTGGTGGCTGGTCATCAGTGGTGTTTCCCAGGGCTCAGTTTTGGGGCTGGTCCTCTTTAACATCTTTATTGATGATCCAGATGTGTGAATCGGGTGCACTCCCAGTAAATTTGCGGACAACACTAAGCTGGGTGGGACTGTTGGTTTGCTTGAGAGTAGAAAGGCTCTACAGAAGGATCTGGACAGACTTGATCAATGGGCCAAGGACAATAATATGAGGTTCAACAAGGCCAAGTGCTGGGTCCTACCCTTGTGTCACAGGAACCCCAGACAGCGTTACAGGCTGGGAGAGGAGTGGCTTGAGAGCTGTTCATCAGAAAGGGACTTGTTGGTGCTGGTTGACAGCTGGCTCAATATGAGCCAGCACTGCCCAGGTGGATAAGGTGGCCAAAGGTATTCTGGCTTCTATCAGCCAGCAGGATAGTGTGGCCAGCAGGACCAGGGCAGTGATTGTCCCCCTGTACTCAGCACTGGTGAGGGTGCCCCTCTAGTGCTGCACCCAGTTTCGGGCCCTTCACTTTAAAAAGGACACTGAGATCCTGGAGTGTGTCCAGGGAAGGGCAACAAGGCTCATGAAGGAAAAGATGTCTTAGGTGGAATGGCTGAGGGAGCTGGTTTTATTTAGTCTACAGAGAAAAGGAGGCTCAGGGGAGACCTCACAGCTCTCCTCAAGTATGTGAAAGGAGGTTGTAGTGAGGTGTAGGTCTGTCTCTTCTACTGTGCCTGCAATAAGAGGACCAGAGGAAACAGCCTTAAGCTAAGACAGAGGAGATTCAGATGAGATATTAGGAAATTTTTTTTCTCTGTTGGGGTCGTCAGGTGTCGGAATAGGTTGCTCAGGGAGGTGGTGGAGTCACATCCCTGAAGGTGTTCAAGAGGCATCTGGATCTGGTTCTGGGTGATGGTTTAGTGTAGGAGTGAGTGCTGTGTGGACAGTTGTACTGGATTGTCTTGAAGGTCTCTTTCAACCTTGAAAATTCTATGATTTAAATAGGTGTTTTAGTGTTTTCATGCAGAAGAAAGTAGGTGAAAGGTAGTGAATAAAGAACAGATTAAAAGTAAGGGTGACCTCTGGGTTAAGTGTTTACTATTGAAGACTGGCATGGAAATAAAAAAAAAAAAAGGTGCTTTGTGGAAAAACTTGTGATGGAAAGCAGCCACTTGTTTATCTGTGTCAACTAGTTACCTGCTGCAGTGTTGAGGCTGAAGCTGTCAGCTATAGGAAATGCTTCAGAAGTTGGTTTTACACATAAGATCTCATGGGAATATAATTCAACCACAACCATGCTTAAGTATGTCCATTCTGTCTCTATTTATTGGGCTTTCAGCCAACTCTTGGTATGCATTACAGAATTTATATGGTGATGAGAAATGCATAGAAATCAAAACATAGAACCATTTTTTTAGGACTTCTGGAAATTAAAACCAGCTACGGATACAATATATACAGTCGATAAACTGATATTTCTTGGTACTGTCTGGGTTCTGTCTGTGTAGATGTTCAAATCTATGCTGTCTTTCTCTCCAGGACAGAATTATCCCATGACAAAGCTCTTAGGAGTCCCTTATGACTTGGTTTCACAGATCGACAGATTCATCCGTGGTGTCAGAGCTGAGGAAAAGGTTAACATATTATTCCAGATCTTTAAGATCCGTCCAGGCTTAGCCTTCTCCTCTGACATACTAATTCTATAGCCAAGAATGCAACTGAAAACAGCCAGCAAGCTGTAATCACTAACCTAAATTCTTCGCCATAGACAGACAGGAGCTCTGTCCTCCTGCTCCCCTGACTGGTACTTTCTACACAGTAATGAGACTCATTATTGTGGAGTATGACATTTTGCAATAAAATATTCTCCACCTCTTTCTCTGGGAGATGGATAACTTAAATGCTTTAGTGCAAGTACCCCCATCTATTGACATTTAATATGACCTTGGTGCTGTACGTGTGTCAACAAGAATAGTTTAGGTCAGGGAAAGTAACAAGCATGGTAGAGAAAGAATGTGAGAACATCTTTACATTTTGTAACAGAAGTGCAGAATTAGCTGTTCTGTGGATAAGGATAGTGTCAATTTCAAGAAGAAATTTCTAGACAGAAGTGAAGTTTGATATGGAACAGTTTTTAGAACCAAGGAGCTCCAATACAGTTTTGGTACAAATTTCTGCACCTGGAGAAGTATCGTATTTCTCTGTAAAAGTCAAATGGAAATATTTAGGGAGTTTCAGTACTTATTTGCATTGCATCCAATTTAATCAGCAGGCAGAATTGTCTAAGAACTGATAGAGACCTAACAGATAAAGTCTATTTCATGACAAATGACACTGGTTCCTGGAAACTGGAGTTGACTTTGGTGGAGTTGGACTCCAGATGGAGTCAAGGATCCCAATAGGTCTCTTCCAAGTTGAGATATTCTATGATTCTAAATACAAACTAAGGTAAGGAAATTTCATTGTAGAATAATTTTATTCAGGAAATGAAACACAGTATGGAGATTATTTGCAGAGCTACTTCTCTTGTTTTGTACTTTAAATAGCTCTGTGCTTGTTTCTAGATGACTTTGGATCCAAGCCTTTGGAAAAGGTTTTCCTAGAACACGGAATTTCCTCTTCAAGTGCATTGGAGCTGAAAGCCATCCCAGAAGAGTTTGCATTTTGTCTTTGTATTCTCCAGATTAATTTTAAACTAGATGACTAAGCTGAAAAGGAATGAAAATTTCAGAACTCTTAGCTTGAACTTAATATGCAGATAATATGTGGGATGTTTGAGATATTGTTCAATTCACTTTTGCAAAATGAGGTGTTTTTACCTGGGGATACATCAGCTTGAGCAGATGATCTTATTTTTGTCTTGACCAAACCACTTTTGTGAATTATAGAGGTTTTTATGGAATGTAATCAAATGAAAATGTTTTGTGGATTAAAATTTTCTTCTCTGGCCACACTGCACATCTTGTGTTGTCTTCCATGAGTGCAGAGGATCTTTACACTTTCAGCCAAAGTCAGCAAGCTGGGTTGTGTAAGACAATTTTGAGTGATTTTTTCTGCTGGTTAGTCTTTAATTAAAACTCCAGCATGTAAGCCTTTCAGTGAAGAAAAGTATAAGTATGCCATCTTTAAGAAAAGAGACAGAGTTATATAGACTAAAATTGTGTTTCAGGTTTTTCCCATCAAAACTTCCATCAGCAGACAACAAAAAAGCAAAAAAAAAATGGGAGTAGTGTATGCAGTCCTAATACTCAAGGTGTTCTTGATCCAAGTAATCCTGCTTGCGTTATTTGACATTCATATTTGTGCTCCCAATAAAGCATAAGATCCTTTAATCCTTTTGGTATTAGTCTTTTCAGATCCAGGAATAAAAAGTTGATGAAATATTTTCAAGATACAAGAAAAGATAGAGTATATCAAGATACTTCTATAACACTGCTTGTCTGATCACAAGCACATACTACATAACTTCAAATTACCAGATCATTTTAGCAACTTACGCAGATTTTGTTCTGTCAATCATTATTCCTCCAACTAATTTTCAACATCTTACACTCCAATTTCATCTTCTTGTTTTGCTGTATTCCACATAGTTCAGGTAGAGCAGCACCCATAATATTTCAGGTTGTGTATCCACATCAAACTGGGACATGCTGGTTTTTCCTACTTTTTCTAGGCTCAAAGAACTTCAGGACAAAAATACTGGTTTATTTGTGTGACTGAACTACTATGGGTAACAGAGTAGTTACACTTAATCATTATTAAACATGTCTGTGAGGTAAACATTGAAATGAAATGGTGGTGCTTGTGCTAGCAAAATGCTGTTGCAATAACGGTTGTCTCATCACTCTTGGATGCAGGTCCAATAGGCTGTGCAAAAATCTGGAAAGTGATACCTTTGCTCTCCTTTCACACTTGAACGTTTCCAGGACCCAGACAAATTCACATCTGACCTGCCTGGTGCTTCAACAAGGTTAGACCGAGTGACTTCCAGACATAGTCCTGTATATTAGCTCCTGGAGGAAAACTGTCAGAACACAATGCTTGTGGATGGAGATTTTCTGTTTATTAGTTACTTCTTAGAACAGATAGCATGGATTTTTTAGGTTTTCTACTTCATGAGTATGAAAAGGCTGCCTGCTCTGGCTTTGTGCTATGAAATTGATCCCTTGAGCAGAACTAGCACATAGCTGCAGTATGCTGGAGATGTGTTTAAGCACGTTCTGCCTCAAAACATGAAGAAAATTATGTTCACTGTGATCACGAAGACATAGACAAAAAATTTATTGGCTATTCAGGAAGAACCTGAGTTCACCACTGTAACAGGAATCAAACAAGTGATGACAAATAAGGATGAAAACGAATAATTCTGTATTATTATCTGTTCCCTGGAGGTTGTTTGCAACTCAGTACTGCACAGAAGTGCTGAACTACTGGAGACCAAAAAACAAAACCAAACCACCTGTGCAGAAAAAGGTATGTTCTGCAAAATGCACAGAGGATCTTTAAAAAGGAACGGTTCAGACTACAGAGAAAGAAGAAAAATGTGATAATTGTGTATTGTGAAGAAATGGAGACAAGCAACTTTCTGATCAGTACTAATGCAAACAAAGATCATGCAAATTAAGTATGCAGATTAAAGTGCATTGACTTATACATTGAATAGTGGGAGTCAGAAGAAGTGAGTACTAAGTTCTATCAACTTCATTTTAGAAGAAAAATCATCAGCAGTAGGAAAAGAGTGAGGTTTTCTGTAGACCAAGTAACATACATTAATGAAGTGTGGAGAGCAAACTACAAGTTAGTTCTAAAACAGCCTTTTTTTGCAAAGTCCATAAGGCCAAATTTTTGTTGCTTTGCAGTACTGAGTCACCTTGGTAAAGGTAGAAGATAGCCTACAGTGTAGTGTAGCCGCAGTGTAGCCTTACTTTAAGTGAACACACACATTATTTACTTCACAGATACCTTGTGGCTGCCACCGCTAAGCAATGGAATGTTTCCCAGATGTCTTAGTGATGCCCCTGTATCAGCAAAGCCTATGTGCTGCAATTGATCCTAAAGCTATCAGAAAAAGATTAATCATGATTTATTGTTTAACATATCCTGGAATATTTTGCTTTCCTATTGAATCTCCATGTTTCTACAGAGTTTGTTGTACATTGACCTTTCTGGAGTAGTGACGAAGTCTTAGCTTGCAGAATGAATGGGTGATGGAAGTTTAGTAGCAAATTCACACAAGATTGTAGTCTTTTCTCCATCATTGAGATCTCACTGTCTGTAATTGGATAGAGCTGGACAGTTATGGAAGACCTTTCTCATGCATAAATCCAGGTCAAATTTTTCAGCAGAATGATCCCTATATTAATTTTGTCAATGATCCCTATAAATAATTTTGTCAATGTAATAAGAGGGTTATCTACCTGAACATCCTCCTTTCAGCTATTTGTGCAGAAATCAGGGACCTGGGACTTTTTCTAGGCCCCTAACTACTTTGAAATATGACATTAACTTGTACAGTGATTTAATTGTTAAAGATACTTAACCCAGTTCAATTTAATATTAATCCATAATTATACTTCTGAATTTTTAGTCCCATGGCAAAGTCCAGTCTTGACATTTTGAGCAAAGTTGTAGTGATATCCACAATAAAATTTATATAGATTATTCTTCTGTGAAAAAATCCTGAGAATAAAGCATTAGACTAGCATGGGAAAAACATGTTCTAATGAAATTCTTAGGAAAAAGCAATACATCCACCCTTAAAAAACTATTTTGGTTGTTCCTAGCACTGCCAGTCACACATGCCTATTAGTATGGGTCTAAGCCTGTTTTTCAAGATGTCTTTAACTCTCCAAGGAGAATTTATAACCTCTAAACCTGGTCATAGATCTTGGTCTTATTACTGAAAGATAGGTGTCCTCAGGAGGCATTCAGAAGATCTGAATATATGCTTGGAGTGGTAAACCATGGAATCAAAGGTGAACGACGTGCACAGAAACTGCTGTATATTTTAGACAATTTACACCTGATGAATTCAATGAGGGTTATATCACTGGAAACATTTGATATTAGAGAGTGGTAGCAGAGAACATATTTCTATGCCACATCTAAGAAGCATGAGACCAGTGGCTTTAGAAGGGATTAAAACATATTTCCCCTAAGTAATATTAAGAAGCAAAGCCACAGAAACCAGAAGGGTCACCGAAAGGGCTTAGGAGACCTTTCTTATGATGGCTCTATCTCCAAATGCATTGTGATTGTTTGCACAGACCTTGACGGGTTCAGCTGCTGCAGCAGCTTCTGTTGTGTACTGACCTTTTGATTGTGCTTCTCTGCTCTCTTTAATACCCCCACTACTTAAGTGAATAAGAGTAGGATCTTAGACAGCTTTATAAGAAATGCTGTTGCTTATTTCACTGACACAGATGCTTAACACGGACTGAGTGCTTTCTGTCAGAAAAAGAGAGAACATGATATGTTGGTCCTCTCTGTGTATGAACTCTAAATATTTGTCTGTATCATGTGTTAGATTTATATCGTATGTTACTCTCTGCTAAAGATAGAGTTATTGCCATAGTTTTCAGGTACAGAGATCAAGTTTAGTCGTTCTGCTATAACTTCATTTTCTTCAATGAACATTCATGGATATTTTCTAACATTTCCCACACAACACCGTGGTCTAAGCACCCATTTAAGTCAGATGTACAATGTTTGTTCTTCATCTTTTACTTAATAACTAGTCATAGAGAGAGTACTGTCTTAGTTTTTCATTATTTTTAGTAATTACAAGGAAAAGTGAAAAACCTGACTATGACAAGTGAATCCCTTCTGTGAGAAGGACAAATTGTCTTCCATGTTAATGATTATCATTAAAAGAAATAATCCACTCCTGCCTAGAGAGAGTAGCTGAATAAACCATGGGAATAAAATAGCATCAGAAGAACAGTTCCTTCTAGTTTAATTTTTCCAGATTTTGCTCCACACAGGAGGCATAATTTTGTTGAATGTTTTGTGTTGTATTTCCAGTCAGAGGTTCATGAAGTGAAAAAATAAAAAAAAGTTATGATCTGCTGCATGTATACTTCAACACGTGTATTCACGTATTTAAGCAAGGGACTTTATAATAAAAAACCACTTGAATTATAACAAAGAATTAATCCTACAGAGGGGGCAAAGGGAAGAAGGGACATATGGGAGGACTCCTGGGTAGGATAAGGGATTCAAACGTCTTAATTCACTGATTTGTATACTGTGTTATAGAGACAGCTTGGTGCCAAGTTTTGGTCAACAGCCATTAAAACAACCTCCCAGCGTGTTCCATGGCTAATGTGTATGCATGTTTAAGTCAAAGCTCTTAGATTCATATAGGTAACTGAGGAGATATAGACAGTAGAAAGGAAGGACAGCATTGTGCAGCCATGGGACTGGGATGCAAGACTGTTGGATCCCCTTCCCAGATCTCACCTAGGTGCACTGGGAGCCTCCTGCAGAGCAGATGGAATTAGACTGCAGCTCCACTAGCTACTTAGTTTAGCTCATCACTGCTGAGTGTTCTGTGTATGGTTTTTAATAATCAGTAAGGAGAAAAAAGCAAGGAATAAACAGAGGTTTGGTCCCAGTAAGCCAATGTAGAAGACTAGAAGTCAAGGAGATAATGTATATGTCTCAAATGATAGCCAGATAGCTGTGGAGGCAACCAAGGATTGTTGGTAATAACAACCAAGGATTGTTGATTGTGTGAAAGAACAGGATGTGGCTGGAGAAGGGAACGTGTGGATGTAGGGCAGCACTTCTCTGGGACAAAATCCCTGTTCTGGCTCCTGGAGATAAACACAAAACAGTACAGTGCAAGTGCAGGAATGAGGCCAAGAAGTGAGTAGGGAAGGATCAAGACCACCCAAGACTCCTGAAGTCCCCCCACCAATTTTCAGAAAGCTCTAGAAGAATGGTCTGTGAATGACAACTGATTTGCGTAGAAAGTAAGAAACTTATCTGCAGGGTGGGGAAAACTTATCTATGAAAAGGTACCCCCAGGAGGTGCTCCCTTTCTCCCTTTTTCTCTTTCTTTCTCTCTCTCCCTGTCTCCCTGTCTCCCTTTCTCTGCTCCTCTCTTTCTCTCCTTTTCTCTCTCTCTCTCTTTCTCTCTCCCCTTGTTTAATTCAGCACTTCCTTTCTGTCTTCTCTTCTACCTTACCCCTTTATCCTAATCCCATGCTTATACAGAAGGTCAAAAATTAGCATACTTGTTTCCATGCCAAGTGTGTAATTTGCTAATAAAACTTTGTAAGCTTTTGTGGACTCTCTGACTTTTGTCATTCCTTTTGACCACAAGCATCTACAAATCTTGGATGTTCCTTTCCCTTAAGGGTGGGATGTCACAGCCAGCTACCTTAAAGAAGGGAATATAGATTAGCAAGTAGTCACAAAAATTACACCCTTGAAGGTCATCTGGAGAGTGCTACCTCCTGTGATGCTGTCTTGAAATCAGGCAGCCATGGGTCTTACCTCTGAAACAAGCAGTCTAATTAGGGGGTTTGATGCTAAGGCACCAAGTATAAAGGTTTTGGCAAGAAGAGAGTGGACTTGTATGTATAGGAGTTATGAAGCAATATTTAAAAACCACACTACATAGACAAGCAGCTTGGGAAATTTGTGTTTGTCAGGAGTTTTCAATAAAGCTGTTTTTCACCAAACACTGTCAGAACTGGCTGAGGCCCTGAACTAGTTTAAGTCTATGCCTGTTTCATTTCTTTAGGTAGACTGGAACAACTTTCTCTATTTCATAATGAAACTGGCAGCTAGATTTTTTGAATAAAAATAACTGAGTTGCTTTAGGGTAACATTTCTGACTCAGTCACTATTTCCATCTAGTTCAGCAAATTCTTAAGCTGAATCTGTTTAATTTGAACTCTTCCCTATTTCTGGGGAAAAAACCCTACACCTGCAGAAAAAACCAAACAAACAATGAAACAAAACCCAAATTCACAGTTGCCTCACAGTCAACACCTCTCTTAGATGAGAGGAATTTGCTTGACAGACTCCATCTCTTGACTTTCTACCGACTTAGTCTCTGTATGGGTAACAATTACAACCTCAAGAAGTATAATGGAAGTGAGAAGGCACCTCCCTTAGCTGCTAAGCCAACCAGCTGTCCTAAGCACTATTGCTAAATTGATTTTCATCTGGATATAGACTAAAGCTATGTAGTGCAGAGCAAATCCCTCCCTGGTGTCAAGTTTCATCTCTTCAGATGCTTCTGTGAAGGCTTCAGCAGGCTTGTGTGGAAGAGAAGGACTTAGGCATTGCCTCTGTCATTACTGAGTGGTCCTGATGAGTGACTGTTTTTCTGCCTCTGTTATATCCCCTCTTCCACATGAATATGTGATCCTAAGCAGGCAAAAAATAGTTTGAAATGCTTGCAAGATTTCAGTAGAATAGTGAAAAAACAACCAGTTATTAAGTATAAAAATTCCTCCAATATTTCATTTATAATAGGCAAGAGAAAGCAAAGAGAGAGAGAGATCAGCAGGACAATGGAAGATTTTGGCTTCCAGCAGTATGTCATGTTTAATTTCCAAGTATCTATCAACTATATTGAGAAAAACAAATTTTTTGTTTTCCCCTGGTCTTGCATCATCTGTCCTTTGTTAGTGCTTTTTCAAACTTTACGAACTCGATGGGTTGTTAACATGCATTAATGTGTCAGTGTGACTTGTTCAACAAAACATCCTAGTCATCCAAGATCTAAATAGTTTCCTGGGAATTCAGGCACTATGTTAATATACTAGATGCTTTTCTTTGTCTATATCATCATCAGAAGATGGGGCCCCTCTAACAAAGGGGAAAAAATCCCTATATCTAGAATAAGCAACATTCAAGTTGCTGCTGACATCAGTGAGCCAGAGAAGTTTTGTTCTATGAGCATTCTGCAATTGATTTTTCATTTGCAAACTAGAGATTAGCACAGGTGCCACATACTTGAACCTCATGTACAGTCCTCAAATCTAAGAATTGGATATAACAAATCAAATTGAGAATAAGTTCCAAGACTGGCTGAATTCTTCTGGATTTGCCCACAAGTATTTTTCCACAACCCTTAAGGTTTTAGGTGACTAATATTTCTTTTGTCCAAAGCATAGCACAGGCTAAGCAGAACACAATACAACAAGCAAGACTGAACTGCCTTTGTCTCAGCTGTATGACATCCTGAATATTCAAGCTTCACTACCTATTGGAGACACAGCCACTACATTCTAAGGGGAAACACTAGCTTCAAACATTACTCTGAAATAAGTAGTCTTTGTTGAGTAGATTTTAATGAAGCTTCTTCTTTGAGATAGTAATTGCCCTCAAATATTTAGCAAAACATGGGGTTACTAAAGGTGTTTAAAAGGATTTGTGCTGATTTATGTCAGAGGTGAACCAGAAAATCAATGTGAAGCAGACTTCACCTCTGCTGCCCAAGGCATGAAGATTAGTCAACAGCAGTGGGCACTGTTCTTGAAGGAGAGCTAATTGCTTAGTGTTGCAAGGATTTATCGATCCTTTTTTTTCAGGGAGAATCAATTCTAGTCTGTGAGTTCCAGCCCATGAAGATGGGACAGTTGTCCCTTGATCCTTTCTGGAAGCAAAGAAATGCTGAGCTTATCCATTCTGTAACAGCCTATGCCGAGAGCTGGAAATTCCTTGGTGGTATAATTCATTTGCACAAAGGCAAATCAGTACACAACACAGCTGCATCAACTTGGCAGGCTGTGTTTTTAGTTCCTCCTTTACTCATAATGCAGATAAAATTGTTCTCAGACATGGGTCTAGCAAACTTTTGCCAAACGCATGCACACTCAGCTTCCAGCAGAACAGCTGATAAGGTTGGCACATCTCTATTTGGAACTAAACACCTGTCAAACTACACACAAAACCAGCAGCACCCTAAAACCATGTAGTGATGCACTTATGTGAGTGGTAAGTTTGATGCTGAAGTCTGAGTGGACGTTTCTAAGTGCCTAACTCAGAACTTACCCTTTAGCTTTTATTATAAAGATAAAAAGGTGACAGAAAAGCATATATTTTGCATACAAAGTAAATACAGACCTGATCTTTGTTGAAGTAATGGTTAAATTGTAATTTATGCATCAGAAGCCCTCTTGCTTCCTGCTAACTGCAAAAAATGAAAGAACAGCAGATCAGGCTCATTACAACTTAGTTGCATTTTCACGTTATTTACTTTTAAACAAATCCTGGTGCTTAGAGTGATGAGACAGACTAAATGTGAAGACTCACTGAGATCAATCCTTGAAAGAAATAGTCCTCTTCAGTTGCAAAGAACAACTACTCCATAGTTCTGGAGCAAAGGCAGTTTACTGTGGGAAGCTGAGCTATACTTTTGTTGCCGAGTTGCTGTCCTAGGGGCAGTAGAATCCCTCTAGCATGCTGCTTAGGTATTTAATCACATTTCACTTCAGTGTTACAGCTGTAGGTGAAACACTTCAGACAAGCCAGTGTCAATTACAGGGCGCTGTGATAGGGCCCCTTTGAACGACCACCACTTCAGTCCACCTTAGAGGGCTGTGACAGAGCTCCTTCTTTGCAAACTCTCTATGGGAACGAGTTGTTCATTCTAGCCACTGGTATCACATCTCCATCCTCCAGTTGTGTTGGTAGTTTCATGCCTTGTTCCAGACTGCTGCAACAGTAATAGTAATCATTAATAGTAATAAAGCGGAATGAAATTATGGCTTCTGAAAGAAGATTAGGTCATAGTAAAAAAAAAGTTGAAATTAAAAAGACGTGATACTTAGAGGGAAACTGATAAATAGGCACCCAGTTCTCTCTGTGCAATAACTCAGTGAAATGGATTTATTGCACGGCAGGCTTGCTATTTATTTTCCCTCTCTTCTCAGCATGGGGGATTTTCAGTTAAACAGTTTTATGCATACCCAAATTCACTCATGTATCCCAAACTGGCTGCTTGCCAAATTCATTGGCATTTCAGGTTTATAATGTCTTAATCTAGAGTCATTACAGTAACTAGAAGGGAGTCTGAATGTAGGAACAGACGCCTTCCTGGAGAGTTGTCTTTGAGATTTTAATGTAAAAGGACACCCATTCTAATGAAAGCTTATTTGAATGGCAATATGGATGGAAGTGCTAACCTTGTTTACATGAGCCATTAAAAATGCACAGGAGTGTTTGGTATTTTCACTCAGCCTTAGAGCAACTCCCAACCCAGCAAGCATCAATTTCTGAATTATTTGCCAAGGATGTTCATGATATTATATATTGTTTTCCTGAAAATTTAGCTCATTTCCTAACCAGCAGTGAGACTAAGATTTATAGACAAAGCATTTCACTATAGATGTGTTAAGATCTGACAAGAAGTTCTGTCAAGCTAGAGTAGAAGGAATCATCTGTTTGATACTGTAAGAAAGGTCCAAGAACAAAGGCCCTCATTTCCTGAATCTTTCCTGAGTCCAGTTTCTTAACCTGGAGATTATGTATTTTTCGTCCTAGAAACATGCTGGATGCATGTTTATTTAACATTTTGTTAAATAGAAATTAATTATGGCATAGGAAAACCTTATGAGTTAATCCTTGACTTCAGTGAACTTGTTCCAACAGATATGACGGAGCTGTTAATGTTTATACAGGCTGACGTGATTTTCCATACTCAGCCCTGTGTCTCCAGGCTCACATGGATGTACAGGCCAACACTAATTATTCAACTCTCTTTGCTTTTGATTTCATGCCAAGATGGAGCATCTTGAGGAATTCTACATCTTCTTAAAAAGTGTGCCTAACCTGAGTGCTCTGAGGGCAGATAGATGATGAGCAGTCAGTGAGTGTTCAGTGTTCAGTGAGAACAGTGGCAGCTGCAGACAGGAAACAGAGGAGGTATACACAGCAAAAAGGTATATGTGAGGTTGATGTGATATAAACCTACTCTGATTTCTGTCTGAAACAGGAAGTTTGATACAGTGGCAGTAAGGGGTGCATATCCAGCATTTATGTCATAACAATGTTTCCCCAAATGACAAGCAACTGTCTTAAGAACTGACAAGAGTAAAGACAGCAGAAGAGCTGCAGAAGGTAAATTTATTATTCTCAGTAAACAGGAAGGACAACCAGAATCCATGTTTGGTTTTGTTTCAGCTTCATCAGACTTCTACTATATCCATTTGCATCAGGTCTTTGTGTCCTTCCACTTCGGCATTTCAAGCTGAAGAAAGCTTTGCTCCAGAAGAAAGCGGGTCAGACAGAGAAAAATCTCAAACTATATAAAATCAAGTACAGTGTGTCTATTTCTGATGAAGCATTAACCAAATAATGCTTTCAAGGGAGCATTGAAGGCCAAATAGCTTCCAGCTTGTGGATCAGTTAAGTACTAAAGAAAGAGCAACAGAAATAATGGAATTGCTGTGGAGATAGAAACAATAAGGTGGTTATTGGCCTTTCAGAAATACAGGCATGAAAGACAGAGGAAAGACACGAGGGAGCTACAGTGCAATTAATGTTTTATAAACGGCCTTTCTCCCTGTCCCCATTGCCTGACCTTCAGCTGTACCCACCACAGATCTCTTCACTGCCACTGGACAAAATGCTGGACAGAGGCCAAGGTGGACACATTTCTTGTTTTGTTGCAGAGGATAAATGCCAGTTTAAGTGCTTTGCAAGCCAAGAGGAGAACAGCTGCCTGTAGAAGGACAAGACAAGAGGAGATTGTCTGGGCCATGAGCTTTGCTTTGTACCCATAGGCAATAGACCACAAGACAGCGAAATGTGGCAGGGGGGTGGGATTACCATGGGGCACCCAGAGGGCAGCTCTGATCTTAGCAGCCTTTCTTTGCATGTTCAGCATAAAGGACATGCCTGGAAAGAAGGAAACCAGGCAGCAGACCTCTTCACCTGGCTTCTGCAGAGACCCTGCTGCCCACAGCTGCTCATCTCAGAGGAGCAGCTCACAGCCCAGGTGCCCTCGGGAGCCACATTGCTGCTCACAATACCCACACTGGGGAGATGATTAGCACTGGTTAATGCTTTCATCTCTTCTAGCTGTAGACGATTAAAGTCCTGATGGACCTATGATCCAAACTGCGGCATCACCCAAGTTGCCCCCAAACAGCTCCTATGCAGACTTCTGACCCTTTCTTTCTGCTATTGCTGATGGCAGGACACTCACCACCCAAAAAAGGGTTGAACCCTTCTGCTTGAAAAAACCTGGGGACGCCCTGGGCTCTGTAGATCTGCACTGCCAGCAGAAGGCTTCATGTACCCCGCTGTATTTTCCCTGACCTTGCTTGTCTTTCAGAGGCTCATAGTCACTCACAACTTCCTCCTGTTGCTTCTGCCAATGCTCTCTAGCAGCATCTGGAGCCTCTAGCCTTTTACAGATGCTCTTTACACCTCTCAGTAATTAATTGAACACTGGTAGGTACCGCCAAGTTCCCCTTCAGAGGTTCATATCCTGCATCAAACCTGCCTAGGTAGCTGGGGTAGTGCAGGAGAGATGTGGATTCACTCCTTCTCTGGTGACCACAGTCCCCCTGGATTCTGGACCCAGAATCATATGTATACATGGCCAGCAGGGCAAGAAGGATAATTTTAAAAGACCAGCTGCTAGAAGAAGCAACAGTGGCTAATTGAAAAAACCGTGAAAGAGCCAATCTTGAAAACATCTCAGAAATTCAGCATCTGGGATAAAAAGGTACAATAAGATTTTGAGGTCTGATATGAGGTTATAAAGTCAACTAAACAGATGAGGTTTCCATACCTCTACAGGAGTCCTCAGGGCCTGGATCATAGAAACAGCCCTTTTTACGAGGCTATGATTCACATCAGATGTTACAGGAGAGGGTTGCAGGTGGGTTTTCCTCTCGTCCTTGCTTTATATTCAGGTAACTTCATCTGCTTCCTAATAAGTACTCTCAAAATGTTTCTGTGAGAAGCACAAAAGGGTTTTGTCTCTTGGCTCTAAAATCAGCTGAATTTTGGTTAACAAAATTGTAGTTGGGAAACAAATATGAAAAGATTACACTAATAATTTGGGGGATTTATGGTTTTATTCATATGATATACTCATTTGAATTGACTTTTGTTGATCAGAAGTAGGGGAATTTTTCTTTTTTTTATGAGATGACATAAAGCAGACAAAAAAAAGCTTCTTCCTTGTTTTTATTTATAATTTGATTTGGTCCACATGATGTGTCTTTCTGATGTAGGAAGCAGGAACTGAAAACACATTTCCCTATTTATTACATCAGAAGATATTTATGAGAAGATATTATAGTACAAGGCTGTTTCATGGCATTTTGCCAGCCTTCCCCTTCACAAATAGGATCAATACAATAACATTGGCAGACCAAACTGGTTTCTCATGTCCTTCAATTTTACTCTCAAATGCAATATAGATAAATTCACAAAAGCACCTTCCCTGCATATGCATTGTGTACATGCATGTGCAAAGTTCTCTGTAAAGCCACCGTAGAAAGGTGGGGCCAGAGAAGACATGAATTTCATTGGCATCTAAATTACTAAAATCTCACAGCCTAAAGGATGCAAATGACATCAGCAGGAAAAAAACCACCTGAAGTTTAGCTCAAACTATTTGTATCAGGAGAGTTGTCTTCAATTCCATTACGGCAAAAAAGAGTAAATTAGTGGGATGAAGACAAACACATTTATTTCTGTACTGCATGCTGGGACAGTGGCTGGAGAGAGGGAATTTTGTTTCCTGTCTATAACCTGTGCTGGGAGGTGTAGTCTGTTACTTTTACTGTAAAACTGTGGGAGATATTTTCTTTTTCATTGCTTAACTTGCCATATTGATGGTTGTTTACTTGATAGCAGAGTAATTTTGGCAAACAGCTGTAACTTGCACAAGAAAATTAGTGTGTATAGATGGTAAGCAAATGATGATTAGTCAGAAGATGGAAAATATTAAAAGTATGTATATAATTATATACCTCTTTACAAAATTTATGTATTTATTTGTATACATGCATATATTTTTGTTATTATATGCACACATAAGCGTTTACCTGGACTGGGTTTATTTTTTGATTTGGAAATTTTGCAGGGTTTTTCTGTTTGTTTGTTTTTTGTATCCCTTCTCTCTTCCTGTCCTCCCCAGAGAAAAATCAGTTACCCACTCACATAGGGTATCAGGTGACTATTAGACTTGGAATATCATCCATTAGTGAAGTTAGATGAAGTAATTCACTTACATGCTTCATTTTAAATTAACTGAAAAGGACTCTTCATCAATTCAGTGACTGATGATGCAAAACTGACCAACATTATGTTGGGTTACAGCTCAGGTGAGATGTAGAAGAAAGTTGGTTGGGTTATACTGGAGTCAGAGCAGACAATAGAGCCTTGTGGACACATCCTATTCTCTCAATATCTTCTTCCTATGAGCCCTCTTCTTGTGAGGGGGTGAGCATTAGCAGAGAGGCTGGGGGTCTGGAGGAGAGATGAGAGGTGCCGCTGGGTGGGGGGGAGAGAGTGGTCCTGGGTATACAGTGAAAAAATATGCAGAGAGAAAGGCACGGGGAGTGCCATGAACTGTGCACACGCTGGGAAGGGGGAATTTTGCAATGGGAAAATGCCACCACAGAGACTGAACCAAGAGGAAAGTTAAGTTGTGAAATGGAGAACTTTTCATAAGACTTAAATAAAGGGGGAAAAGGAAAACGTGACAGAAAAAGAGACAATAAAGACTTCAAAAAATGAGAAATTCTATGGGAACAGATAGAAAGGAAAGATAGCAACAATCTAAATGGTATTTTAAACATTAAATGACAACATTATATTGCGATTATGGTCTCTATGTGCGCCACTCCCCTCCTCAGCTCAGCTTGTGTCAGACTGTGGTACAACCTCACGTAGAAAAAGCTATGATTTAGTGAGCAGAAAGCAGACAGGAAATGTAGCAAGGGTAAACTGCAGGAATTTGATCTGAGACATGCGTACTAGGAGAGGGAGGGACATTACTGGCTGTGCTGGCGTAGCAGATGCTGTTACAATGCCTAACATAGATTCCCTGCAGACTCCTTAAGGAAATCAAACTTATTTCTTTTAGAATTTGGAAAGGAAAGTTTTGCTAAAATAATATTTTCTGTATACATGGGTTAGAATAGTTTGTTGGTTTATTATAGAAACAACCTGAGACTGTGGCCTTCGTTTCTTATGATTTCTAAGTCGTGTGAATGCTCTGCTACTGCTGAACCATATGACATAGTATTCAGTATTGAATTGTTTGGCTTTAGACAGAGGAGCACGTTTTTAGGTATTTCACATCCACAGACAGAGGTAGCATAATTAAAACCCAAACTATACCAGCAACGTATTTTGAATATATTTATGATTTCTCTTTTTTCTTTTTTTTATTTTTATTTTTCTTTCCCTTTTTAATTTTAAATAATAAGTCCAGTACAGATGTTATGAATACATACAGTCAGTTAAAACACCTGTACTTATATAAAGTAGATTTCCACAACACAAATCATTTTGGGGGATATGACATGATACTGTCAAAACCCATATATCTGACTCACTCAACAATTTTGACCTGAGACTGCAAGTATAGATCAGACAATCAAAAGACATTTTTATGATAAAATTAAGATGGTTCAGCATCTGAAATCCCATAGAAGCTGTCCCCTGGCTTTAATATACTGGTCACAGAGAAATAATTGTTAGCACTTTGCAACCTGATAACTTCAGTGTGGGAACATACCATTGTTATTTCAAAGCTGGGAAAATCAGGGCACAGAGAGGTCAACATGATTGCTTCAAGGACAGACAGTGAGTCAGAGGTAGACCAACACAGAGTGTTGTTGTTCTGATTTCCAGGCCAGGGTCACAGCTACTGGGTGCACTTGCCAGTACCAGATGAGAAACATTTCTGATTATTTACCAGTTGTAGAATTTCTATTTGCACTTCTGATAAAAGTCTCCTAAGACTGGGAGCCAGGCTCAGACATCTCAAGACCCAAGGGGAGTTAAGTGTTAGTGAATTAAAGAACTGCTTACACTGAGACAAGAGTACACAAGTGCAGAAACACCACTCTGTGCATTTAGGCAGCTTTATGACAAAACCACAATGCCATGGAAGTTACAGGTTTCCCACAGAGATGGCAGCGGTGCTGAGGTGTTAGGAAGATAGCTGGGAATTTAGGTGCTGGAAGCAAGACTTAAACAGAGCTTGGGTCCTTAAATCTTTTGTAAAATTCAGCCCTTGAATCTCCATCTGTGCTTCTCTTTCTCTGTAATTAACTTGTGAATTGATCTCTTCTGATTCAAATAGCAAGCTGGTCTAGTCCCACTCATAGAATTCTTGCCTGGCCTCAGGAATCTTATCAAAAAAGGAGTTGGATGCATCGGCAGCCTATACACTCTCCAGTGCTCTAATAACAAAGATTTTTTCCCTCTGCACAAGATATTCAGTTGCTGAGATGGTGGCTTGGCAAGTTGAGTTGCAGTTGTGCATATAGTGCAGCTGATGATCCACGACAAAATGTTATTTCTATCACTTAAATGTATCTGTTTCCCTTGTCACTTCTAATCTTTGATTTTTTTTTCCTGTTTTTGAATTGACAGAAAGGGAAATCAGGAAGTACTCGAGGGTCATTTACTTTATGGCACTGGTGACTGTGACACCATATACATCCCATTGTGCAAGAAATACACTTGCTACACTGATAAGGCTTTGAACGCATCTTAGATGGTTGCATCTACTTTTCACAAGCCAAGAGTAAACTGTAAACATATTAGTAAACTGTACTTTGTTATGGAGTAAAGTGTACACATATTTTTCATTTGTATAAACATGAGCAAAAGGCTCACGTACCTGCCTCTGTAAATTTGTGCTGGAATGAAAATTAGTTATTTTGAACAAGCAACTGAATAGTATTATCTATTAATTAATTTGTCCTGGGAGTTCCAATGTAAGGTGAAACTTCATCTAATCACTGTGTTGACATGCTAGTTTTACAGCAGTGTGAGGGCTGCTGGCATTTTGGTGGAATGCTGAAGGGTCATGGACCTGGATTTTTGCACATGTGCTTGAAGCTGTCTTTTTTACTGTCACCAGCATATAGGTCAATACTGAGGCATTCAGGAGCAGTTACGATGCCATAAACCTCATTCACTGAAAGAAACATATTTTTTTTTGTATTTCAGACCCAGAGGAGTAACCCAAGATATGTAGCTTTTGACTTTTTTTTTCCTAGCATAACTGTAGATGCATGGTCCCATCTCTGGTGTTTTTTCCATTTGCTTGTCCATGTGCTAGCCCATCCACATGGGCTATTTGGTGTTTCCTTCAAGTGAAAGTTTCACAGTTGCACCTGCAGCTCCCTGGTCTGCAAACACAGCAGGTGGGCCAGGTTTTCCAGGAGATGCAGAGAGGAGCCAGAAAGCAGCCTAATGTGAAATCCCACAGGCTTGTAAATCCAAACTTGAATATGTTTGTTTCCAGACATATTGCAGGTTTTTCACATCTCATTCTTATCAATGTTATTATGGTTTAAGCAGGAAGCTGCATACCAGTGGAGATGGGAGGAATGTATCTACAGACAAGGGAGGGTTACTCCGTGAGGTGAGGGAGTATCCTCAGTGCTGACTGTTGTGTAGTATTTGCAGGGAATGACCTTGGATTTTCTCCCTCTTAGAAACCATGGCAACCAGCATTTGTTCTTGTAAAATAATTTCTTGTCTCGCAGTGAGTGATTATACCTTCTCTAAACTCTGAGGAAAAATCTCTCCACAAAGAAGGGGAAAAAAATCACTAAAGAGCAAGCCTGAGTTAATGGTTCTGAATCCCTATATCCTAAAAAAATATACTGCAGCATGGTTATTTGTTGCCAGCTGAACAACAAACCAATGAGTAGCCACTGGATGATTGTCCGTTCCTGTTTCTAGGTTAGCATAATTAAGTTTGAAATAAATACAGACGTCTTTGGTGAATGCCCATTTGTTTCCTTAATTGGCATCTGACAACCATCAAGAAAAAACATTCTAAGATTATACTGAGGCTTTTGTCGAGCAGTTTGGGAATCACTCACACAGTAATTTCCTTGTTCTTAAACATATTTTAAAGTGATAAAGGCCATTTGCAAGTTATTCGTTTTACAGATAATCAGTCTGTGCAGTTCTGGCTGTAGCACCTCATGCATCTTGTGATTCATCCATGCAAAAACTCCCATCACCTGGGCATATGAGAGAGAGAAATATCTCTCATACATTCATACAACTCAAAAACATCTGCCAAAAAAACCCACAAACAAACCCAAACCCCATAAAACCCCAAACCAGTCAAAACCTACTCATAAAGATAAAACCTGTGGTAGCAGCTGACCATGTCTTTGCACCACAACACACATCACTTGAGGCCCCTCACTGGAGAAAAAATGTGCAAAAAAAACTCCTGCTGTGGGCTCATTTCTGAGGTAACTGGCATTTCATTTCAGAGGGAGGCAAGCTGCTGAGGCATTCAACTGTGCTCTACCCATCACAGCTTTGTAGCTGCTTCCTTTCGTCTGGAAACAAGGTGCAGACGCTGAAAATTGTATATTTTAAGCTTGGGTCCTAAGAAAACAAGTCCTAAGGGGGAACCAGGTATTTCTGCTTGTGAATAATCCCTTTCCTGCAGTAACTTTTGGCCCTCTGGCGGAATTCAAACACATCAGAGTGAGAACAGAGAAATCTCAAGGACACTGATGTTGTTATAAACATGCTAGGCACTTGGAGCTGGATGGGAAACAGACACCAGGTTTCCCTCCTTCCCCTGCTGCTGGAACTGTCAGCAAGACACGAGGTGGTGACCCCAACTTGCCCCTGAGGTCCCTGTGACTATCTTCTCTGGCCTGACAAGGAGGCCCTCAAGTTCAAGTCTAGGATCTTCTGCCCACTGCAAGAGGCAAGAGAAGACCCTGGGGATATGGATCCAAGCACTACTGCCATGGCCTCTGGGAGCATTTTGTTTCAGCTGCCTCTCCTTGCAGCCTGTGAGCTTCCTGGGAAGGCTAACACAGGAAGAGATTTGCATGCCCACTCACTGCCTGAAGTCCCACCATCTCAGCAGCCCCTACAGCACCCTGCTCTAGGGACTATCTTGGGATCTGGGGTGGCACAGCCACTGAAGAGGCAATCAGGCAAGGCCATCCCCCTGACAGCACAAGGGAGGACCCTCCCCAGCCATTTGCCTCCATCAAGTCTCTCCTGGCTCTTCTGTTGGGGCTTGGGGACCCTCCCTGGAGCTCCAGTCTCTGCTTGCATCCCTCATCAGCTGCACACCAGCCAGACTGCAAAGGCAAGATTTATGCACGCTGTAATATCCCCACAGCTAATGTGGATATCATGGTATACCAAATGGCTAATACCATTTGTTGCTTTCCTTTATCAGAGCAAAACCTCTCTACAATAGACATAATTATGATTCATGACATTATTAGTGACAATTAAATACCAGACTTCAAAACAGGCAACATAACTCCTATTTCATCACAGGGCCATCCTCCCGCTGCTCTGGTGTTAACAGTGACTTTGCATTGCAGCTTTAAATCACCATGCCAGGGCATGCAGCTAATCAAGGACTCCCCAGCAGCCCACTAACATCCCCCAAGGAAAACACAACAAAAGCTCATTATAAGAGGAGCTCTGACAGACACTGTGACTGTAAGAGGGGCAGATTACAGTGGGATCTACATATGCCAGTTAAAGGTCCCGCTGTGAAAACTGTGGCAGTAGTGGGGCCACAAGCCAAAGGGGTGTATGGGCTGCTTGAGGAGGCTTACTGCAGCCTGTACTGGAGAAGCAGCCCAGTGAAGAGCTCCATGGTGGGAGAGAAAATTACTCCTTGAGGACTCAGATTGATGTAGGACCCTAATGGGACCCAACACAGACCTTGTTTTTTTCCAGGGAGCATGACTGCACTAGTGGATGCACATAGACTTGGGGTGCATACCATCCCAGCCTGAAAGCCTGGGAGCCTAGAGATGGGGGCTTTCACCAGTCCCAACGTTGCAGAAGGTTGCAATGATGCTGCAGCCAGACCTGCGGGAGCCCCCTTTGGATCCCCAGCCCTCCTGGGCCACAATGCACCATGCCCATGTGACTGTGCTGAAAAGAAATGCTTAGCAGACCTGTGTATTAGTTCACAGATTAACTCTGCAGCCTTTTTCAGCCAGCGACTATGAAGTGTGGGCTTGCATGGGATTAGACATGCATCTGCCACTAAAATCAATCCTTTGCACTGCTTTGAAAATTTCCATTTGCAGTTATCTGCCTCTGAGACACAAGGAAAAAAAAGAGAAGATAAGAGGAAGGGGAGAATGAATGAAGGGAGAAAGATATATATTGTGACTCAATGGTCACTTATTAATGATATCCTAGGAGGGTGTTCAGATTATTTTAGTTCAGTTTCAGTTCAAAATGTCTAAACAAAGAAAAGGGTGATATTCTAATTGGGGAAGAAAAAAGGATCTGCTTGTTTTGTGTAATACTGCTGGACCCAGGTACAAAACTTAAGTCAGGTTCTAGGCAAACACATTTTTCAGTATGTTAAAAAAAAAATCACAAACAAACACATGGCTATATTCTGTTATTTTAATCTTAGAGGTGTTTTTTTTTTTTGTTTTGAGCCTTAGCCTGGGTGAGGAATTCAGTACTTTTCTTGCAGCATGAACTATTAAGTGCCAGAAACTTAATAGTTGCATAAATAAACAAACCAGCCCCTGAACTTCTGATTGCTCAGTTCTGGGTATTGCCACTTGCAGAATCCAAAAGCTTGAGGCATAGCGTGGTGATGAGCTGGCACCTGCACTGTGTGGAGGGTGATCACAAGTATGTTGGGAGAGAAAAACTTGTAATGATAAAACAAAAACAGTAAAAAAATTGGAAAATAAAAGAGGGTGAAATCCATGAAGCAGGAAGTTAAATGTTCAATAGATGCTCTCATTTTTTTTCTGGAAAAATGTTTAACACCTGAGACACATAGAAGGTGGGGCAACTGTTGGTGTTAGGAAGTGACACCAAAATAAAAAATTATGAAGCAATTAGGGATCACAAAGCAATCACAAAAGTATCACAAAGCAAAAGCGTTGGACCTAGCTTTGGTCTATAGCTGTCTTATGGAGGTATGAGGGAGGGAACAGGGTGNAGATTTGAAAGGACTTCGAGAGTAATAGCACAGCAAACCAAGAGATGAGAGTCAGACAGGGAGTGTGGTACCCAGTCCCATCATTTCATTCTTCACTTGATTCTTTATTCTTACTAGTGAAGTGGAAACCTGAACATTTCCCTTTTTTACCAAATAAACTTTACACTAGTCAAAGAGTCACAGAGGTAGAGCATTAGAGTTTGTGTCCCAGCTCCACCAATACCTCAGTGATTCTATCACAGAATTTCTCTAGCAATCTCCTAGATCAGAGGAAGATGCTGAACCTAGGTCTCACACTCCCTAGGCACGTGCAGAGCTTGATAAGAAAAAGTGTTTCATTGGTGATCTGCCTGTTGCCCATCATCCTCCATCTGACCCCTTTACACAAACAGTATTGCAATGTGCAAAAATACATTATTCAATGAAGAAACCATTTGCTCAAATCCCACAGCTCAGGGGAATATCTTTCATAACACAGTTATTTTAACAGCTACAGCAGCAGACAGCAGAGAAGACTCTGAAACTAAAATGGAGGGGAAGATGCTCCATGTTTCTAAGCATTGTAAAAGTAACCATACACTAGCAAAGAACCAAAAATACAGAATGACATTGGGTATGACAGACACAGACCAGGGTACATGCTGGGGAAGAGGGTGAGAGAGTAGAGATGCCATGGTAAGAGCTGCCTGTGAAAACAGTAAGGGGGTAGGGAGCCAGCTTCATTTGCACACTACGTTACTAACCACTTGTGACCAGCAGAGCTTCAAGATGCACAAACGCCTGGAATAATTAGGTCAGTTGTGTCTAGATGCAGAGACAGCTAGATCAGACTTGGCTGCGCTGTAGCTTTCCCCAGGAAACCACGGCTGTCACAATACCAGAGTTCAGGAGGCGGGTATAAAAAATCTGCATCTGAGGGGGTATCAAAATTACCCCATTGTCAACAAACTGAATGGGCTGCAGGAGCTGCCTGCACCTCAGCCTCATCCTTCTCCCTGCAGATTGCTTGCATAAGCAGGTCTTTAACTTCAGAGGCTGATGTGAGTAAACAGGGGAGATTAAACATATTCCATACCCTCTCTCTTTAAACATAACCTGGATTGTCTGTGCAGCAGGACACGTAAATCCATGCATCACAGTATATGTTCAAACCAAAGCTCATGCTCATGCTCAAGGATTTATACAGGTAGGGAAGGGCTGCAGGATGGCAGCCTGAATGCTAAGTAGCTTTGTCATCTCCACAATGTCAAAACACCGTCTTATGTTCCAAGAGGATTCTTTGACTAATATAATTAACACTACTCTGCCTGCCATGTGAGGCAGTACGTGTATCAGGCCCAAGGTCTCACTGGCTCCTGCAGACATGAAGAAGTGAAGAGTCTCTCCCGCCAGCAGAGCTACTCCAGAAGAAAAGCAGCAGGTGCACGTGGACAGGTTCCCTGCCTCACTGCCTGGGGGTCTGCAGTCACATGTGAACCACTGCAGTAGCTCAGCCTTGCCACGGTCAGTTCTTCAGAATCAATGTGAATCATGTTGCTAGAGGAAGGTGACAGAATGTTTTTTGTCGAGATTTCAAAACCTAGCAGCAGCAATTTATGTTAGTCACATCAGCAGGTCTGAGATAGTCCCATCAGTGTCTTCACACGGGAGAAAAACGAAGCAGTAACACGTTTCTATTGGGCTGTTCTCTATTGGGCTGTTCTCTTTTTGTTTTCACAATCTAACAAAGCAACCTTGCTAATAAGAGCAGGGGAAATTGATCTGATTTGGTTTATTTTGTGACAGCAAACAAAAAGCTTCCCTAGGCCCAGGATAAGTAAGTTCTTGAAATTGGCTCAATTCTTTTTTTGAGCTGACTATCCACTGAAGTAACTCGACTTCCTTCATCAGTGTGTGTTAAAGGCCACATCATTTATTTTTCACCTGATTTAAAGTGAAATGCAGAGAGACCAGCAAGTTAGCAGTAATGGAAGACTACAGTACAGGTGGAATTTAGATTACATGTGACAGGAAAAAAACCATTTTTTTCCACACAGGTATTTAGAGATTTTTATACCTACACATAGGATTGCTTCTAGCCTTTGATGCAAATTATTCTGAAGAAACCTTAGGGGTACAGAATGGTGCAGATACCTAAAATTTTTAGATTTTGCCTTCAATTGCTGGTCTTCAGCATTTTAAACATTCTCTACAGATTGCTGTAATTTCTTTCTTGCCTATCATAATAATATGAGTAAAGAGCTTCGAGCCAAATACAGGGGTTGATACTACACATGGAAATAGATCAGTAAAAAAGCATAGAAAATAACTCTCAAAATGGCAGTTATTGAAATAGCAACTTCCCGTACTCAATCACCCCGTATTTAGTAATTTAGGAAGAAAACTATTTTAATTTAATTTTTTTAACAATTTAACTATTTTAATATAGATTATGCTAATTGTAGACTCCTCAGGATCGTAATATAAGACCTCCTAGTAGTTTGCAATTGTGGTGGCAAAGACTGTTACCATGCCAAGGGTATTACATCATAAAGTGACCCTGATTAGGCAGCAAAAATAGTACCTTATGGGAGAGTTGTGATAAAGATTAGACTTCTGTGTCATAACTCAGAACATAATTTTGCCACCTCAGGGAACAAAACATGATAGAAGTTGATAGAAATATACCATATTTGTGGACAATAATGGAAGGAGAATATCAGATGGCAATCCTGTCAGGGACCATATGACAAACTGGGCTGGACACAGTGGGCTGACAAATGGCAAACACTGTTTGTTAGAAGCAGTGATTCCAGGATCCACCTTTCACTCTCATCTGAAACATAGCACATACTGTGCACCTGCGTGTCCCCTGTCCCACTATTGCTTCAGGAAAAACCTCCCTTCCTTTCTTCTTATCATAATTGGATGTTTCCTGGGATAAACACCTTGTCTCTCAAAAGCTCTTTACAGAGCTTGTTGTCTGGTATTGAAGAAAGACAGACTACCTGCAGCCTTTAGCACTTCAGGGTTTGTTTTGTTTTTTTCTTTTTGAGTCCCTGTGCCTGCTCTGTGAACACTCCCACTGCAACCGTTGTCTTTACTGCTAAAATGCCATTTACATTATGGGACAGGGTGAACAGGCCTGGAAGTCACCCAAACGTAATGTCTTTTGGTGCTCTCTTTGGTTCTGAGAGCCCCTAAGTCCTTGGGGACACTGGAGTGAGTGGTGGACAGACAGATGGAGAGAAGGTTACGAGAGACACAAAGAGGAGGTTGGACCAAGTACAGGATCAGTGGAGCAGCTGCTTAGCTCGAGAAAGAAACATTTATCTGCCCATTTTAGCCTTGCTTTACATTAACTGATTCCACACTAAAGTTTTGGGAACAGTTCTTAGTCCATCCATACTAGCTAGGAGTTCAACCACAGCAGTGGTTACCCTGAAGAACTGAGTTACTTGGGCTTTGTTTGCAAGCTGTACCCACCCTGGGGATTCTCCTATGGTCTTTCCCATTTCATGAGGTCCGATCCTGTATTTAAATCTCTCCAACTAATTAACTGCATACCTGTTCCTGGAAAGGGGACCTCTCAGAACTCTAACAGCAATTGGAGAGCTTGTTTTCCAAGGAAGGGGCGCTGTTAAGTTTGCATCACTTTAACGCTTCAAGGCAATCTAGCCTAATGGGACTGACAGAAGAGACAAAGGCCAGGAAAGAAATAATGGGAACACTTTACACCCCTTGGCCTTGATTTGCTGTGCTGTCAGAAGCAAGTACAAGGCATCTGTTTGTGATGTTACCTCAGGAATAGGATAGAGCTACAGGGAACTGCTTTAGGCATTTGGGAGAACTGCTCTAAAGTTCCCATGCCATTTTCAGTGCCTTCTTCTGGAGAACCCCTTGGGAAGCGCAGTGTCTCTGAGCCCGCTCGTAGACAAGCATACAAAAAGGAGTATCTTGACTTCAAACAAAAATTTTGTTTGTATGTTGGAAGGTAGGACAGGACTCTCAAATAATGCAACTCTCTTTGCCATAATAGCAATTAGCACATAATCAGGGCTTTGCTCTTATGAGTGCTTAGCTTCTTAAACAGAATTGTTGTGAGAAAAGCAAGGAATGGATCAGTTTGCTTATTTTGGGCTTACAGCAAGAGAACCAAAATTGAGAGTGAATTCTACATATAATATGGTAGCACTTCAAAACTTGTCTGAGAAAGACATCCTGTAAATCTTTTTCCTTAGATTATAGTATTGAAACATCCGCATGAGAGATGTTGAAAGTTAAAATCCACAACATTTTAGTGTTTTTCTAATTTAATTATTTGGTCCATAACAGTACGCACTGTCTTGCCAGGAAATACAAAACAACAAAAGCATCACACATCATCCACACAGCAAGCTGTTCAAAGAAGCACACACACCTGAAGGGTCTGCCTTATCAGTGTGTATAAACACCTGCGGCAGCCAGCTCCACGTGGCCCTGCTTGGGCAGGGTGTTGGACCAGATAGCCTCTAGGAATCCCTTCCAGCCTCAACAATTCTGTGACTCTGTGAAAAGATCTAGTGATTTCAAGAAAATTAATTATGTATTAAGAAAAACATACAGCTATTTTCTTGTAAGAACAGCAATGCTTACTTGTCTATAGTGCATCATGCCTCAATGCCTGGGTCCCCACCTAGAGAATATTATGCTAGAACAGTTCTTTGGAAGTCATCGGTTTTACACCTATTACATAAACAGAAGATGTGGTCCAGGATCTTTTCATGCACTATCAAACAGTTCTATAAAGGATGGGTGTGAAATCAAACCAGAAAGTGGATATGCATAAATTTCTCTCTGTTGTGACACACATATTATGTAACGTACCTGCTATTCATACACTCAGTGCACAGACTGGCAAGACAGAATGAGAGCCTTACTTCATCACCACTTTCATCTTAAATTTCATATTCCACAGGAGTATATTGCTGCCTCCTTTGAAATCAATGTTCAAATTATCACTAAGCTTAGTGAGAGCAGGACTGGTCTACCTGTCTCAGCTTGAAAAGTGAGTCTAACACTAAACAGATCAAATTAAGTTAAAACATTGTGCAAGCCTTTTCTGTATTCAGCATGTTGTTATGAATGTCTGTGGTCATAATGGGGGAGAATGTTAATACAACTGGCTGTTAGCAGAGAATAATCATTCTCTGTTGTTAGATTAGTGCAAAAGGAAAGCTATAATTATTTGCAATGCATAAAATATGAGGCCTGTGATAATGTAGTATTTTGTTAAAATTTATTTCTTCACAATTGTGTTAGTACATGTTAATAAATTTTCAGAGAGATGTTAGTGCTAGTACACTTTCTTCCCCTTCTCAACTCCATGCATCAGAAGGGAAAGATGTCGATTTCAACTTGTATAGATGCATCATCAGATCAATTTTTCTAAAGGCAAAATCACTAGATGTTTACCTTGGATATGTGCTGACACTAACTGAGGTTTTAATCAATGAGGTTATGCTACAGAAACAGAGAAAAATGACAATTTGATTGACTGGGCAATAGCTAAGGACTGTTGCATGGCTGTGCCAAACTTCAGCTGGGTCAGTGTGAATTAAAGTCTTGGGTATAACTTGTTCTGACAAGAGATGAGGCAGCATGTGTCTGTGAGGCTATTATATTACCAGTATTGCTCAGCAGGATTCAGCAGAACTGTACTCCAAGAGGGAATCCAGCCTAGTCTTTTCAGATAACACACATTTACCCTGGAAAGGTGTTGCTTGAATTTTCAATCAAGATGGAATTTCTGAGCTCACTGGCATGGGATTCCTTTTTTCTTATTTTATGGAGGCAAAGGTAATGCTGCTGCTATTAGTGCAAAGGTTAAATGTCTACATCAACACTTAAGAAATGGTGGGTCCTTTAGTTCTTGCTCTCTCCTGGTGAAGAATGAATTTTTATTTTTTTTCTGAAGGCAACGTTTTCGTTAGAGACAAATTGCAAGACTCCATACAGAGTGGCTGCTCAGAATTGTAGGATGTGCATCAAGCAAGAACTCACTGTGAGTGACAAAGCAGTACCTTCTGAGGTTGGGATTTAATAATAGCAGGTAATGAAATCCAGCTGTATTACTCTGCATTTCCCCTAAATTAAAAAAACCCCACACAACCCCCCCCCAAACAAAACCAAAATCAAAACCAAAAACCACACCAAAACCAAGACTAATACTGTTTTGTGCATATGATTGACAAAACAAAAGATTCCATGAGGATGTGGTCTCTAAGATGACCATGACTTATATTCAGTTTATGAGACAAATTTTCAAGAAAGGAAGCAGCCTAGGAGACAAAACTGTAAATAAAGATTTGAGCAATCACTTTAATTTTGTTCATTTTACAACCTTTCTACCAATGTCCCTGCTACAACACACAGCTTTCTAATCCTGGAACACTGTGCTCCTCGTTAGATTATCATTATTGGAGCAAAGAGAGCATCACTCACGTCAGATAGGACAGAGGCTTCTCAAGCAGCACACACAGAGGATCCTTTCTTCTCTTTCTTTAACTTTTTAACTTGAGGAACAGAGTGTATCCTCATTAAAAAGCCTACCTCATAGAAAACTCTTGTCCTCCATACTGTGTAACATGGTCTTGCTCTCAGATGTTTACTGAACTTCACTTCTTTTGTAGCTGTGGTCGTCTGTCTGCCAAATGTCTTCTCTACCACTGTACTGCATAAGAGGAGAGGAAGAGCTGCATGGAAAATATTTTTCTAGGTCATCCTATGAATTTTGTGTCTGTTTTGAAGACTTCCAGTTAGTCACAGCAGAAATGGTGATTTATTGATGTCAGCTGAGGCCAAAGATTTAGTTACTGTTTGAATAGACAGTGGTAGGTAAGGATGTAATGGCTGAAGTGTCACCCCAGGACTGGCTTAAAGAAACGGAGAAGTGTATTAGTTTCCTTGTCCTACCTATGTTGCCTGGATGAGTCAGAAAGATAAATGCATTCATCAGAATTAACCTAATTTGTTAACTGGACTGAAATCACTTACAGAGACAGAACATTTCAAGTTATCTTTGCCAGTCATCTTGGAGTTTGGTACTTATGAGGAACGTGTTTCTACTGTTTCAGAAATATCATGTAAAAAACCCCAACTCTTGAAAACATATCATAATACATCATTTCCAGGCAAAGGCTTTTGGTTTCCTGATTCCTGTGTTTCCCATGATATGTCCTGGAACAGCTTCCCAAAGTGTGAGGCACCTGCAGGTTTTGGAGCGCTACCAGCACTTGTGCCTTTGGTGTTGCCCATCACCGAGTCAGAAATGCCAACGTTGCTTGGGCATTTATGCTGAAGTCCTGTATCCATTGAAATCTGTCAGAAACAGCTGACCTTGATGAGCTTTTGCACAGACCAAACTTTTAAAAGGAAACACAAGAAGTGTTCACTGCATCATCATGTGCATATAAAGTTAATACCTCAGAAATCCACTGAAAATCAGAATTTGAACTTGAAAATACTAGTCTTTTTAAACGCTTCTTAATATATCTCACCTGATTATCTGTCTTTTCTTACATCTCACCCACTCACTCATCTTTCTGTTCCAAGCAAACAATACAGATGGCCATATTGATGGCATAGTCTATAGAAAACATTTGAGTTTGCTCACTGTAGCTCAAGACAGATATAGCAGTAACACAGGAACAAAAGGAGTGACATAGCACTAGGATGTTAAGTAAAGTTTCTTTCAAGGAAAACCTCAGTAGCTCAAGAATCAAGGGAAAAATATATGTGGTTTTGGCTGAAAGAAGTTACTGCAATAATTCTTTTTAGACAAAATTTCACCCAATATGAACAAGAGGGATCTATAGAAAGGTAAAATAAGAGTGATAAGTCTGGGAAAACCTCTTTCTTTAATTGGCCTTTGTGATAATAGAACATGAACAAACAGAAAAGAAAAGCATTTCATATTAATATCAGGAAATGGTTTCATCAGGTTACAAACTCATGTGGAATCCATTGCCACAAATTAAAAGTGAAATCAGTAGTTTAGGAGGATTATAGAAGTACTGGATAACAGATATTGGCAGCATGACATGCTGCTACAGATGGTTGTCAAAGAGTTATTACTAGACAAAAAATCATTGTACCATCACCATGAGAATGATAAAAATAATAAAAGGCTTTTCTTTTGTGCTGAATTGTTAAAGACAGCTTTTCTTCTAATATATCTAATAGTAGCTTCAGTCAGAAACATAGTCAGAAGCAGAACAGGTCCCAGTCTGGCTGTCTGTGGCTAGTTTTTACTCATGTTTATGCCTTTCTTTGTCTTGTAGGGACAGTGACCAAAGCAGAAAAAGAGGAGGTGGTCAAAGAAGAGGAACATTTTGTCAATTCTTACAGTAAAATCCACCTCAGTTGCTGAACACAGTCCACCCATTATAGAGACGTCACTTGGTGGCAGTCAGCTCTATTATCCTTCCTAAAAATAAAGCAGATTTCTTGTAGTGGTGGGTGTCTGAAGATGCAGACAGTGACAAACAGCACCTCCTTTATGTTCACATTTTCTTCTTGCTGTCTTGATAACACGCCCATGTCAAATGTTTAAAAGAAAGTCATCTTTTACCAATCAACGTATTTACTCCTCCAGAAATGCTAATGGAAACCCAGCACCAGAATAAGAAAGAAACACAAAAGAGGGCAGCAAAGCTGTACTTTCATCTGCTACAGCAAGCAGCTGTCACTGCTAATATAAAAGTTACCAAACAGGCATCCAAATTTATGCTACATAAACATTTCTTCAATCTATTACATACAGCAGAAACCTAGTTTTTTATGACCATTGCTCTGAGAAACTATTTCTCAATCTTTCTTTCCTGTGGTACATACACACACCATGCCAGTTGCCTCACTGTGTAAGGACATCAGGTTGGTCAGACATGTTTTCTCCTTCACAAGTCCATGCTGACTACTTGCAGTCTCCTTGTTCTCCCAGAAATGGTTTCCAAGATTAGCTGTTCCACCCCCTTCCCAGGTACTGAGGTGAGACTTCACATGCTGTAGTTCCTCAGATTCCATTTCCCCTTCTTGGAGACAGGAGAGACCCTTCTTCCTTCTTGTCCTCAGTATCTCTATTAATAGCAACTCCCGCCTCCACACCCTTTAAAGATGATTGCAAGCAGCCCATAATGACATAGGCCAGTGCCCTCAGCACTTGTGAGTCCAGTGCATAGGCCCATGGATGTCTGTAGATATAGTTTATTTATTTGTAATGTGATCATCCTCCGCAGGAGTAAAGGTACTGGACTTTTCCAGTGCTCCCTGAGATACTGAGGACAAGCCATACTAGTAAACAGAGTGATGAAGAAGGCACAGAGTACTTCTATGTCCTAGTTCAAAAGGCTCCCTGCTCATGGCAGTAGGGTCACATTTTCTCTGGTCTTTTTTGCTGCAGATGTCCTTGTGGAAACCTTAATCTTGCTGTTGGCATGAGTTCACATGGGTTGCCATATTCACTTCCAGATGAGTTTTGGCTTTCCTGAATCCATCCCTCCACAATCAGACAGTATCTATATAGTATTCCTGGGTCGCCTGTTCCTGCTTCCACCTCCTATACTCCTCCTTTTTATGTCTGTGTCTAGCTGGGAGCTCTTTGCTCAACCATGTGGCCTCCCACCTTCTTTGCTTGGTTTCTGCTTTTTGTCATGGACCATTCTTGAGCTTGGAGGAAATGACCCTTTAATATCCACTAGCTCTCCTAGACTCCTCCTGTCTCCACATCACTAGCCCATGGAATTCTTCCAAGCAGATCTCTGAACAGGAGAGAATTTGCTCTTCAGAAGTCCAGGATGGTTCTGCTGTTTGCCTTATTCCATCCTCTCAGGATTCTAATCTCCACCATCTCATGGTCCCTGCAGCCAAGCTCAGCTCTTATCTTCCTATTCCTGACCAATTCCTCCTTCTAAGTATCAGGTCCAGCTGAACACCTCTGCTCTGTGTCTTGTTGATCACCTCTGTTGGTAAGCTGTTGTTTATTCTTGCACTGGAAATGTCTTCAACACTGAGTCTACTGCTGCAAATAACAGTGGGTAAAGACCACTTTCTTTGGGAGAGAATAGTCATGTCAGTGTTCCTGCTGTTGTGACACAGTTATGCTGTTCTGAAAAAAGTTCTTGTGTTCTTCTGCACAAATCGCTGTTGGCTTCCTCTGTTAGTTGCATTTATTGTCATTCAAGCTCCTCATTGGTTGCAAAATGACATTCAATAATCCATTTTTCTTAGAAGTGGATCTCTTCATGTCAGTCTTGTAATGCTTATGACAGCTACAACCTCTGAATCTTCTGAACCTCTTTGTCGTCTGTGTTCAAACAACTCTAGGATTTATTTGGCTTAAGTTTGCCGTAGAGACAGTGTGGGGTTCTCTTGAGATCACATTCCACAATAAACTCAGCGTTTTTATTGAATCTGGTTGACTGCAGACTAGAAAGAACAATAGGTTTAATAAAAAATGGATTACAGGTACAGAGCAGTTAGAAGACTTAAGGCATTCAAATGGCATATGGACAGGACTCTGGGACAGAAGCAACTCTGCATAGAGGGCATGACATCTGATCAGTCAGACACTCTGACACAGGGGCTAAATTTTAATTTTACTTTTTTCAACTGACCAAAATTAGTGCTTAACTTGGGGATGAAATTCCTTCAACAGTTATCCTTCCTCCAGCTTGCATGCCCTGATCATCAAAAGAGAGCTGCTGCTTCCTTAGAGAAAACCTTATCGGACACAGAAACCAGAAGCTCAACAGGATGCTGTATGTTACTGAACCATTATATGCAATTCTAGTGGGAATGCAATTCCTTATTAAACTGAATTGAATAGGTAGAGAAAAGCTTGGTGAAGTGCCAGGAAGGAAGTATGGAATGGATACTCCTGCTGTTTAATTCTTTAACTGCTAAGAAGGCATTCTTTCAGACACTGCCAGTTCCTCTACATGAAAAAGAAAGAACATTTTAAGATCTGTGCTAAGAATGAAAATGCCTAAACATGGGGAAACAGCAAAAACAAGTCTGTCTGATAATTTGCTGCACTTGAGGTATAATTTTCTCTTACAGGACCAACAAGGGGCCTGTATGCAAAGGTGCCTTTCAATGGGTCACAGTCTGGTGCTGATGTTTAGCATATGCTCCAGGGACTTAGCACTAAGCCTGCTTGGCCCTAGGCTGTGATGCTGACCAAAGATGCCAAACTAAAGGAGTTAATTCCCAAAGCCACTTCATGGGAAACTGCAAGAAGAGGACAGAGTAGGAGAAATGGTAGGCTGCAAGAAAGCATAAGGGGAACAAAAGCAGAGAGAAAGACATCCACACATAATGCCTGATTAAACAAGTCAGCTGAACTCATACAAAAAACAAAACCAAGCCCTCTGACCAAACTTGGGCAGAAACACATAGTGAAAATTCAGGACTATCATGGCTCCTAACAGAACAAGTTTGTATGGACGTAAGTTATTTTCTTAATTAGTTTATGTATACAGCTCTAATCATAAATATCCAAGAAAGACAACTTTATACAGGAGAAAACTTACAGACCTCCTGGAAAGGCTTCAGTTGGCACTAAGGGACAAAAATACTGCCACAAACAAAGCACTTTATTTCAGTGACTTGCTGCAGCCAGAAAAGAAAAAGGAAACAGCAGATCTCCTTCTTTCCAAGCTCCAGGTCAATTGGACAGGAAGGAACTTCTTTCAGCCTGAGCAGGCTCTTCCAAGATCTGAATGTCAGCTAACTTTATTATGCCAACTAATTAAGACACAGGGAGAATGAAGATCCTGCTGAACACAGCAGGATCCCATCACAGGATTCAACAGACTGTACCAAGTCACATGGGGTTAGACTCCAGGGCTGGTGGTGACCCACATCCACATGGAGGTTACTGCCCATGGGCAGGGATGTCCTCAGGGATTTTATCTGCTTACTGTCTTTAGAGAATGTGAACAGCAAATGCAAAAGCAGAAAAAGGTTATCTTTCCTTTTCTTGTCTGAGAGTTCAGATTTCTGTACCAATAAAACGTTCAAAATATTTGCAGGTTACAGTGGTCAGCCTTGCTGTGCTGTTCCTTGGTAAACCACCAGCTGGGATTCTGTCATGAAAGAAATATTTCAGCTTGTTTTGATCTGCAAGTAAGGGAAGGAATGATTTGTTAATTCTTTTGTTGATACAGTAAAGTGGCTTTGAGTGACATAGTGAAGTGGTTTTGAGTTTCTTGGAAATGAAGTCAAGGTTTGCACCCTGGCTACAAGTTAAAAGGAAGAAGTTTGCATCAATGAGAAGTCATTGACATTTCTATTTGGGTTAAGAGTTAAATATATTTCATAGGCTGGTTTTTGCCCTATGATTACTATTGCTGTCTTGCCAGTGAAAAAGAGGATCCCAATGAGAAAATCTCGTCCTTCCAGACCTGAGGACAAGCAACAGAGAGAAGAAAGAAAGTAGTCAGGAACAGCCCAGGACTAACTCAAGCTGAAAAATCTGCAATTAAGAGCCCCTAAATTTGAGTTTTATCCATACACTGACCCTGGTAACTTCTACACTTCCCTGCTGATTAGGGTTTTGATACTTCTGGCTTTTGCTCTCTGCTAAAAGTTCATTTCTCTGGAAACAGACACTGTATTCATGAAAATAAGGAAGCAGGCTCTAAAAACTGATGTTCAAAGAAAACTGAGCTCTTCATACCTGTTGAATGGCAATTTGCATCTGTGCAATCCATTTTCCCAGAGAGATGTAAAGTTGGTACATACAGCCACCACATGGAGAAGGGTTTGTTTCAAAAAGGCTGTTTCAGAGACTTCAAATTATGACTAAATTTCCACCAGTAATATGTTGCAGTTGCATCAATTTATGAGGAGAAAAAATAATTTGAAGAGCCTAAAGGGCGTACTCATTAATCAAATTCAATCCTCATGCAGTACTTGTTGTTTTAGACAGTATTCTTATAAGTTTGTTAATGTTTCTTGTTGTACATACCAAAATTTGGGCTGTTATTCCAATGTCCTCAGATGGCATAAATATACTTCATTGCTATGTATGAGCTTAAACTCAAGATCATCTCTATCATAAAACCAAGAAGCTGATGGACTGCTTAAGGAAATATTATTGCAAAGCATATTTCTCCCACTGAAACCCAAAAGGGTTTTTTTTTTTTGCCTAAAGGGTTTTTTTTGTTTGTTTGCTTGCTTAAACCAATATTCTTTGGTAATGTTTGCATTTTGATATAATCCAGAGATTCCCATCAGGCTTGAGATATACCAGTGGTTACAGGAATTCTTGGAGAAAGATTTTCTCTTCCTTGGTCTATCAAAGTTTAGAGAACAAATAGATGCATTCTTTTACCAGAAGGATCCCCTGGAACAGGCCTCCTAGGTAGCAAGGTTGATGCGCTGAGCCTGTTGCTGTTTAAGGAGATTTGGATGATGCCCTTAAGAAAATGCTTTAACTTTTGGTCAGCCCTGAAATGCTCAGGCAGTTGTGTGAGATGACTGTTATAGGTCCCTTCTAGCTGAAATATTCTATTCTATTCTATTCTATTCTATTCTATTCTATTCTATTCTATTCTATTCTATTCTACTCCATTTTGTTTCACACAGTGGAAAGCAAAGAAACATAAGCAAAATATTGAAGCTAATAACTGAGCAAGCAGACTTTTTGACTACTTTTTTAAACTTTCAATTAAATGTTTCTAAAGCAAAAGGTAAATATCTTTTCTAGCATCTAGTGTCTCTTGGTTTGCCTGTCTAATGTTCACTGCATAAATGTTTCTGGCAGTTCTGCTATAATTCTTTCTTTGGGATGGTTTTGTTTGGTTTCGTTGGTTTGTGGACATTTTTGCTTGGTTTAGGGTTTAGGATTTTTCGTTTTGTTTTCTTATGTTTTTGTTGTTGTTTTTGTTGTTGTTTTTGTTTTGGTTTGGGGTTTTAACCTTTTTTTCTTCCCAGCATGTATATCACAGAATAAGTTTTATTTCTATTCCAATGAAAACCACAACATTCTCTATCATGTCTGTGTGGAGTTGTAGCAGCAAAGGATTTCTAGCCACTTAGAAAAGCCTGACATGTTGAACCAGCATCATACTGAAGCAACTGCTTTCTGATGATTTGGAGAAAAGGAGGTCAATGAGAAGAATCAGTCAAAATTTTGAGGTCTGTAAAAGGTCATGGAAACCTGAGAAGGGAAATCAAATTGCATGGAATTTAGCAAAAATATAAACAGAGGGAAGGAAAGGATGCAAATCTGGTATCCAGGGTGGAGCAGTAATGGGGTTTATACATGCATGTAAATATTGCTGTTTCCAATTGTAACAACTTATATTTTTAATGTCTTTCAGTAAAGATTTTAAGTGATTGGTTTTTCTAACATTTTTATAAATAGATTTTTTTTTTCCCCCCCCATTTCTCGTATATCTTTGAGATATTCTTTTTAAAACCTTGGGGTACTTTGGACAGGAGTTTTGGGATCCAGTGAAATTCTACTGAAGCATGTCAGCTAGCGAGAGCACAGTGCTCATCTTGGGACAGGATATATTCCAAGCCCAAACCAAACTTTAACTCTCACTATAGACAGTTTTCTTCCAAAGCTGTTTTATGAGTCCACAAATGACACAGAAGAAAGGACTGTATACATAATATAAGCTTCTCTTTAAGTTAGCTGTAATTCACTCCTTGTCCACATCAGGATTTTAGTGACTACCACATTGGGGGACAGTTTGCTGAGGTGTTTGGCAATGACCACTGTAAGCCCCAATCTGCACATTCAGAGGTTTAATTAAAAATTGCAAACTAGAGCTACAGAGATACAAATGTAAAAGGGTACAGGAACTTTTATGTTCCTTTAATAAATTATACTATTTATTCTTTATAATGAAAACCCATCACAGTGAGAACAGGAATTTTAGGCAAAATCTCAGTGAGCTTGACTTTCCTTCCTTTCCACTGGTGCATTAGAACCTGCTTTCCACTCACTATGTATTGGCAGGTGGATCCTATTGTTACTGGAACTCCCAAAATACTTCCTGTTGTGATGCTGAAATCTAGACTCTGCTTAGGCCACATAGCTATTCACATGAAAGTAGGAGCAGTGACGTAGATGTGAATTAGAAGAAAGTGTTGTTCAATAAAAATAAATGCAGGCTACTACAAGGTTCAAAGTAACAGTATCAAGACCTGAAACCTGGTAGTCTAATTTCAGTTTAGGCTGGAGGAAATAAAAGTTGAGCTTGGATTTATTCAGACAAGAATTACTACTATTTGTCATTTCCTTGCTGGTTTACATTATATATTGACAGCATAACTCAATTTCTGTTGGATGGTATCCTCAGTGCAAACCTGACAGTGATCGAGATGCATCAGACATCTAAAAAGATCTATGACTGAAGAGAGATATTCCTTACAATAGTGGTTTCTACATTCAGAGTCTGAATGGGTATCTGATCATTTACAAGCAAAAGGTGAAAATTTAGCTGTGTATCTCCCACAGCAAACATTTTGTTGGCACTTTGCAATAGTCTATGCAAGCATTAACACTTACATAAATAGGATCAGGGATTTCATTTAGCATTAATTCTACCTGCCTGTCTGCCAGCCTGGAGCCCCCCCGCAAAGGCTGTTTGATCTGCTTGTTTGAGGTCAGTTGCTTGAGAAAGCAGATTTTCCTGAGCTCTCCTCCCCTTTCTCCCCTGCAGTGATGAGGAAGCTCCTTGCTGGAAAATGGAAAGACCATGTGGCCAGAGGTGGCCTTCAGAGCCTCCACAGGCTAACACAGTTCCTCAGAGCCTTGTGAAGGCATGTCTACAAGGTCTGTCATCAGTGAAATGATTTTCTGTGTCACAGAGGAAGAGAGGATTCAGTAGAGATGTCAAAAATTACTTTGTCCCTTGTGAAAATAGGTATTTTTTAAACTTTCCACTCATTCCTCATTTACTGAGTTTCATTTTCCTTTAGAGGTCTCCCAAGTTTTGGCGTTATGAAAGTCAACTTGTCCTTGTTATCTAAAATCTTAAAGGCAAAATTCAATCCTCTGTAAAGGGGCTCTCTTAATACAGAATTGATGGGTTGCTAAACTTGAATCCAGTGCAAACCTTGACATAGACTACTGTGTGCACAGGCTATCAGAAGACAGCTGATATATTCATGTGAGACAGAGAGTATTCTCAGGCAAAACTAGAGGGAAAATAGGCTCCACCAGTCAACATGCGAAAGCTAATACATGCATGACCTTCCTGAAAATGCTTACACCCACGGTGAGTGCAGCCTTCACAGAACAGTATTTTCGGTACCTCTCTGTACTACTAAGGTTTAAAAAAGTGTACTGAAATTCCATGTTTATCTTTACAGCATTTTTCAAGGCAGAACTCTAGTCAAGTCAAATACTGACATCACATGGCATACTGGTAGACCTTGTGCTCACTCAAACAAAGCTATCATTTGATGGATCCCAGTGCTGATTTTCAAAGTATACCGTAAGACTGAGGTGGGGGCTGATGGCTGAGAAGGATGACAAGAGGTTAGGAGACATGATGTGCTGGAGACACTCTCCTGGCAAGTTGTGAGAGGACCTTTTGCTCTCTTTTTGAGCAGTAAAGTGCAAAGTTATCTTACACGAACAAACAATTATTTTTTTTTTTAAAGCTAACTGTGTGAATTCCTTATGGTAGGTATTTTTCTGAGTTTGAAATTATCCATCCATGAAGCTGCCACCATCTGGCACTGTATTTGTTCACCCTGTGTCTGGACAGAAACAATTCTGGGGTAAGTAAAAAATATTTCACTGTGCAAGCTCATTTAGTTTAAAAATAACTAGAGGTTTCTTTTTGCTTAGTAACTCCAGAGGCTGAACAGCTCCAGGTTGACCACTTTCATGGGTGGCAGGCAGGTGAGTTGGCTGGAGCTGAGAAACACACACAACTACACACACAGTGTAGTTGATGCCTTGTTATTTTGTAGGATTAATGTCTGTGATTCACCTTACCCACCAGACATTACTATGATTGATCCTGTAGAGTTACATTAAAGGACGCTACAGTAGCAAGCAACAGAAACGGAAAGAGTGAGATGGCCTTCTCCAGGGAGAACACTGCGAACTCTTGGAAGGCAGTGAGGAAGCTAGTCACGACTGTGTCTAACCAGCAAGGTAACAGGATTGTTCCTCAGGGCCAGAAATCTCTTATCAGACAGTTGTTAAGCTATTAAAAAAACATCCTCAAGGAAACAGGCAGCACTCTGTGATCAGAGGAACAGTGACAGAGGCAGAACGGGCAGTAAGGCTACTTTGTGAATTCAGTAGGAGTGCCATGGGCAGGGATGAGATGGGTGAGCTCACTTGAGCTCTGAGAGGTGATGAGCTGCCCACTCACACTGCTTACCCAAAGGTTGCTTCCTTTATTAATCCCCATGTTCCATCCAGAGAAGCATATTCACCTGGAAGAACTGCTTTAATTTAGTTTCTACTGCAGGGACTGTATCTCAGAATCACAGAGTTCGAAGGGACCCACAGGAATCAAGTCCCAGTCTTGGCCCTGCACAGGACCATTCCCAAGAATCACACCATGTCCCTGAGAATGTTGTCCAAATGCTTCTTGACCTCTGTCAGGTTTGGTGCTGTGACCACTACCCTGGGGAGCCTGTTCCAGTGCCCAAATACCTGCTGGGTAAAGAACCCTTTTCCAATATCTAATCTGAACCTTTCCTGACAGAACTTCAGGCCACTCCCACAGGTCCTGTCACTGCTCCTCATATGGCTTCATCTCCAGACGCTTCACCATCTTTGTTGCCCTCCTTTGGACACTCTCTAATAGCTTTATATCTTCTTTTGCCCAAAACTGCACACAATATTCAAGGTGAGGCTACCCCAGTGCAGAGCAGAGTGGGACAATCCTGTCCCTTGACCGGCTGGCGATACTTTGTCTGATGCCCCCCAGGACACGGTTGGCCCTCCTGGCTGCCAGGGCACTGCTGACTCATATTCAACTTGCCATTGACCAGGACACTGCCCTTTCCATGGCACTGCTTTCCAGCATCTCATTCCAACAGTCTGTATGAATATCTGGGGTTGTCCAATTCCAGGTGCAGAATCCTTCCCTTGTTGAACTTCATGTGTTTGGTGTTTTCCCTGTGCTCTAACTTGTCAAGGTCTGTCTGCAGGGCCTCCCTGCTTTTGAAGGAGTCAACAGCTCCTCCCAGTTTTGCATCATATGCAAACTTGTTGAGTATCCCTTCCAATCCTGTGTCCAAATCATTTATGAAGATGTTGAAGAGCACAGGGCCCAAGATGGAGCCCTGTGGAACTCAACTAGTGACCGGTCACCAGTCTGATGTCACCCCATTCATTATTACGCTCTGTGCTCGACCTGTGAACCACATGATGTGTTTATCCATCTGTGTGCTGGACATTTTGTCCAGAAGGATCCTGTGAGAGATGGAATTGAAGGCTTTACTGAAATTCAAAAAGATTACATCAACTGGCTTCCCTTGATCAACTACATGGGTGGTCATAAAAGGAAATTAAGTTTAACAAGCAGGACTTTTCCAGCATAAAGCTGTGCTGGCTCTGAACAATTACCGCATTGTCCTTCTCCATAATTTTATCAAGCACAGAAGTGAGACTGGTGGGTATGTAGTCTTCAGGGTCATCCTTCTCACCCTTCTGGAAGATTAGGACGTTAGCCAGCTTCCAGTCAACAGGGACCTCTCCAGATTCCCAAGACTGCTCAAAAATCATTGAGAGAGGCCTAACAAGGACATCAGCCACCTCTTTGAGAATTCTCAGATGAATCCCATCAGCCCCCACAGATTTATAGGAATCCAGCTGGAGCAGCAGATCCCTCACAACTTCAGGGTCAACTGGGAGTTTGTCATTCTCACAGCCATGGTCCTTAGTCCATCGCTGATGTTGAAGACAAAGGCAAAGGAAGCATTAAGCACCTCAGTCTTTTCTATGTCCCTGTTTGTGAGCTGACCATCCTCATCCTGTAATGGACTGATGTTATTTCAGCACTGCCTTTTGTAATTAACATATTTTAAAAACCCTCTTTTTCTTGTTCCCTCGCATTTCTGGCCAGCTTCAACTCCAGCTGAGCTGTTGGTACACAAATTTCCTCTATACAGTGGCAAGCAGCATCTCTGTATTTCTCCTATGTCGCCTGACCTTTTTGCCACAGAGCATACACCTTCTTTTTTTGCCTCTACCTCCCAAAGAAGATTTCTGCTCAATCAAGCTGGCCTTGTGCCTCAATTGCTTGACTTTTGACATTTAGGCATGGTCTGTTCCTGTGCCCTTAGGAGATGGTGCTTAAAAAGTGACCAGCACTGATGGACCCCGGCATCTTGAAAAGTGTTTTCCCAGGGGATCCGACTCACTAGTGCCCTGAGCAGCCTGAAGTCTGCTCTCCTCATGTCCAGAGTTGAAGTTTCGCTGTCACTTTTCCTCCTGTCAACAGATATTTTAAATCAAGAGGATTGTTCTGTGGTCATTGTGGCCAAGAAGGCCACCAATCGTCACTTGACTCACAAGACCCTCTCTGCAAAAGCAATAAAATCAAGGAGGGCATCTTTACTAGTTGACTGCCTCAGTACCTGAACCATGAAGTAGCAGCCAGATGTTTTAAGAATCTTCTGGACCTATTTGTGCCAGGAGTGCAGTGTCCCCTGTTAGCACACAAGTTGAAGCACTCCATAAGAACAAGGGTAGCTGAGTTAGAGGTGTCTCTTAGTTCCTCAAAGAATAATTTTTGGTGTCATTATCCTGGCTGGGAGGTCTACAACAGACTCAACTGTGTCACTGCCAGCTGTAAACTCCATATATACCAGCCATTCCATGAGAAAAAAGATAATAAATGTGTGACCTTCCTGAAAGTGTTTACACCTGCAGTGAATGCAGCCTTCAGAGAAATGTATTTTCTGTGGTTCTCTGTACTAGTAAGGTTAAAAAAAGTATACTGAAATTTCATGTTTATCTTTCCAGCAATATCTTTCAGGTGTGAATTTTCAATAGGACTTGGCACAGTTGGAAAGGCAGAGAGCCATGTCTGGTTGTTTCTTTAACACTTTTTGGGATGGTGGCTCTTCTATGAGCAACCTGTTACAATGCCTGATCATCCCTTCAGTAAAGAAATTCTTCCAGATGTCCAACCTGAACCTCCCCTGATGCAGCTTGATGCTATGTTCTTTTGTCTTGTTGCTAGTTACCTGGGAGAAGAGGCCCATCCCCTTCTTGGTACAATCTCCAATCAGGTAGCTGTAGAGAGCAATAAAAGTTCCCCCTGAGCCACCTCTTGTCCAGGCTAAACAACCTGAGCTCCCTCTGCTGCTCTTCTAAGATCTGTGCTCCAGACCCTTCGTCAGCTCCATTGCCCTTCTCTGGACATACTCCAACATCTGAATGTCTTCCTTGGAGTGAGAGGCCCAGTACTGTACATAGGGTTTGAGGTGCGGCCTCACCAGTGCCAAGGACAGGGGGACAATCACTGCCCTGGCCCTGCTGGTCACACTACTGCTGATACAGGCCAGAATTTCATTTGCCTTCTTGGCCACCTGGGCATGCTGCTGACTCAGGTTCAGCCACTGTTGACCAGCATGCCCAGGTTCTTTTCTGCTGGGCAGCTTTCCAGCCACTCTGCCCCCACTCTGTAGTGCTCCTGGGGCTGCTGTGACCCAAGGGCAGGACCTTCAATAAGGCACTTGGTCTTATTGAACCTCACACCACTGGCCTTGGCCCATCTATCCAGACTGTCCAGAAAGCTGGAGAGCATTCCTACCCTCCAGCAGAGCAAGATTCCCACCTAACTTGGTGTTATCTGCACACTGGCTAGGGGTGCCTTCAGTCTCCTTGTCCAGGTCATTGATGAAGATATTAAACAGACCTGGCCCCAGTACTGAGCCCTCGGGAACACCCCTGGTGACCAGCCACCAGCTGGATGTCACTCCATTCACCACCACTCTCTGGGCCCGGCCAAACAGCAGCAGTGTGTGCCCATCCAAGCCACGGACTGCCAGGTTCTCCAGCAGATAGCCATGGGAGACAGTATTGGAGGCTTTAAAGTCCAGGTAGACATAATCCACAACCTTTCCCTCATCCACTAGGTGGGTCACCTGCTCATGGAAGCGGATCAGGTTGGTCAAGCAGGACCTGCCTTCCAGAAACTCATGTTGGCTGAGCCTAATTCCCTGGATGTCCTGTACATGCTGTGTGATTGCACTCAAGATCACCTGTTCCATAACTCTCCCTGGCCCCAAGATCACGCTGACAGGCCTGTAGTTCCCACGATCGTTCTTCTGACCCTTCTTGATGATGGATATCACACTGGCCAACCTCCAGGGTCAATTATTTTCCTATAATCTCTCAAGATGACCAGGAGTGAAGTTTTTACTATCACAAAGAAGGAGCAGCATAGATGGATGGCATGAAGAAACAGCACAGAAAGTTATGTTCCATGATGCGGCAATGGAAATTGGTCTAATAAGGTTTTCTAAAGCAGAAGTAAAATGTTCTTGTTTTGATAAGATTGCCCCTTATGCAGTTGAAATTAATTGTGAACCTTTAAAAACCTAATTACTGCTTTGAAGTGCTTCAGTGCAGTGACATGGAACACTTACCATCTTTTGTACATCTGCAGAATGTCAGACACACTGAGCTTCACTGCTTTCTTCCTTGACCTTAAGAATGGCTCAAAGACACTTCAAGAAACGCAGGACCACTGACGTGTCCCTAGGGTTACACCAGCAGACAACCAGCACTAATAGCAACAAGGTGTCCTGATCTCAGAAAAAGAGAAGCCCTAAATGAATGGTCAGACAGCTCCTTTTTCCTCCTTGTATTTCATTTTAGAAGGACAAAGGAGATGGGAAGTAATGCTGCACAATTAAGCAGTAACTTCTTCAAGCCTGTAAGGCATCCAAGTACACACTAAATTTATTCTAGTCGAAGGTGATGAAGAGAAACTATGCTGGAAGCCCAAAGGGAGAATGCACATAATAGATACTACTGCAATAAAATGGAATATAAACCATAATACAAATAGCATGAGTGGATATAAATTCACCTCTACCAGAAGCCACATCTGTTTCAGAGAAATATTTGGCATATAAATTGTTCTCTTTCATTTGCAGTGAATGTCTTAGTATTGGGGTCCTCTCTTGATTTTGATCTCCATCTCCTGGTGTGAGAATAGCCTCTGCAAAGTTTCTATTTACAGGCAGCAGATGATGCAATACATAGCTTAAAACTTTTGATCTCACAAAAAATGGTAAATGTAACAAAGCATTGCTAAGTGTCATCACAGCAATGGATTGTGCATGAAAACATGACAGTGAACACCAAGCCCACACAAACCCAGGAAGCAGCTGCCCAAGCTGGAAGTTGTCACGAAAACAGGACTCATCTTGTGTATAATTTCCAATACAAGTCTTCTAGTTCCTTTGAAATAGTAAGCACTTCATGTTGCAGTTATTTGTCATGATTCAGCCTTTTTGACAGCAATCTGGTATACACAGGAAGAAAACAGAAGCTGTCATCATCTAACTGGATAAGAATTTTGTTCTTACTGTGTCTGCTGTGGTCATGAAAATAAGAGAGAAGTAAAACACCACACAGATTGAAATATGAGCTCTTTATAACAAAGGTAGGGTAAGAAAACTATTTTACCATATAATAGTGTCAGATCCAGGCAGAGACTTCATCATGTTCTTTAGCACACCCATCTCTGGATGAACATAGAGCCAAAATATGATAAACATTGCCACATTCACAACCCTCATGTGTGAAGGTAACGGAGAGACAAGGACTAGTGTCTGGAAAGCAGGTGTGAACTCCACATGAGGTCATGTGCCTGCACCAACCTGTGCTCATTTGAGCTCTTGGTTGTTAGGCGGAAATAAGAAAGCGATGCACCAACTTCCAGTTAGCTTTTGTTTTATATCATGTTTAAGTAAGTGACCTTCCTTGCAGAGAACAAGCAGGCTGCATCTGGATAATCCTTCATGGCATTTTCACTTCAATGTAATTAGCGAAGTTATCCCCTGCACAAACATGACTCTTGGTGTCTAAACCCTTAATACATATGACTACACAGTTCTGAAGTTCTGTACCCACTGAATGGGCTGTCCAGTTTCAACAGCACAGCAAGATTTGTGTGAGGAACTCCTAGAATGATACACAGTTCTGTTGTAACAGACTCAAAATTGTGTATCATTCACCTCTTTGCCTACCCTGAATCTACTTCCCCTTCTCCCTTAAGGTTAATACACCCACATAAATCACTTTTGCTAGCCCCTTCTGTGAACTTACACAACGAGATTCACAGTCTTTTTCCAGCTTACGGTTCAAGTCCCTATTCAAAAACTGCAGGAATTTAAAAACATTTCAGAGGTTTTTCCGAGGATGAGCAGATGGGAAAACAGGAGACCAGCCTAAAAATCCCTCTACAAAAAATGAATGTTGTTTTCAACATGCGTCCTGTTTTCTAGACTAGACGTGTTCAGTATATCCAATTGTTCAAGTGTTAATGAAAAGCTGGCAGTAAGTTGGGCATTATTAATAAAGCTACTAATGCCTACATAGTTGACAGCACTGAGCATGTACCAAAAACTCAACAACTGCACAAAACTTTGAAGCTTACCACTGCATCAGCTGTGCCTTTGTCTCAGCGTGCACAGAAGCTGTGGCAGTATTTGCTGTGACTCCCTGCCTCCACAATCACTGAATTGCCAGCTTTATTCAAGAGCTAAGGGAGTGAAAAATACTTTGCACTGAGAATAGACACATTTAAGGAGGAAGCCATTTATAACAATGAGTAAAGGGTTTTGAGTTTTGTTTGTTTCAGGTGAGGGGAAAAGAAACATAAATAGCATCTGGAATGTATAAAAGCTGTTAAATGTTATTCATCTGGCCCACTTACACTGCTGCCTACTTCCCAGGAGAAAGAGATGCCTCAAGAAAACCTCCTGCTATTTACTTCACTTGTCTTCCTCAGTGCCCATGCCACACAGTTTCCAATTTTACAGTACAATTTTCTGAAATTAAGGTAGGAAATGAGCTTATTTCCCTGGATATAGATTGTAGCACTGTGCTTTTATTTGAGTACTGTCCAAAAGGTATTTCAAGTGTTTTGCATGCCACTTTGTACTAGAAGGGGAATTCCGTAAAAGAGAAAGTGTTTCCATCTTTAACATAGATTTGAACATACCTTAAGTAAAGATTTTCTCCTCTTTTTTTGTAAACAATTTGGAAGGTTACAAACGACAATTTTTTCCAGTTTTCTTCATATACTGATCTGTTGTGATTACAAAAATCCTAATTTATCTTGAAAAATGCAGTAAATTCATACAGAGAAACAGCAAGATAACAATCAAAATACTACTCTGGTTAAAAGTGAATCCAAATCCTAGGTAAAATAACAGGACCAATTGCACTGGAGCATAGGCATGACTTACAGACAAAAATCTACTTTATTCTAATGTTAAAAAATGGGGTCTTTTTTTGTGAATCTCAGAGGGGAAATTGAAAATATGTTGACATTACTTAAACCCAATAAAACAAACTGCAGCTAAGAATTCAAAAATATCTCTTCAGGCAAACCGATATGCTCATATGACTTACAGTTACTGAACAAAACCAAAGATACTTTCAATTTGAACAGAAATGTTGGGTCTTCCTAGCTAATTTTTCTTCTTCAGCTGAACACTCATCTGTAAATAATGAGTTCCTGAAAAATAAATCAAACTGGGTCACTGCAAAGTCATCCGGGACTCTGGGGATGGGTAATGCAATCCTGTGCTTCTTATATCCAAGTTGCCAGTTCAAATCCAGTCTAAGCCAGCAGTGACTGAAGCCTACTGCCAGATGTTTTTTGTCATGAATAAGAGGTTGCTAAAATTCATTTTGCAATGAAAAAACCCACATTTTTATATGGTCTTGTGAAACTGTCACTGAAAACAGAATGGTCTCTCCAAACCAGACTGTCCCAAATACCAGAATCACAGAATGGCTGAGGTTGGCTGGCACCTCTGGAGGTCATCTGGTCCAATCCCCCTGCTCAAGTAGGACCACCTACAGTCAGTTGCTTAGGACCACATCCAGATGGCTTTCAAGTATCTCCAAGGGAGACTTCACAAGCCCTCTGGGTAGCCTGCACCAGGGCTCAGTCACTCTCATAGTAAAAAAGTGTTTCCTGATGTCCAGAGGAAACTGCCACTGTGTTTCAGTGTACGCCCATTGCCACTGGTCCCATCTTGAGAAAAGCCTGGCTCTGCCCTTCTTGCACCCTCCCTTTCCTGGTATTAATTCACATCAACAAGGTGCCTTAGAGCCTACTTTTCTTCACACTGAACAGTCCCACCCAGCTCTCTTAGGCTCCCTGTGTATGTCATGTGCTCCAGTCCCTTATCTTAGTGGCCCTTTGCTGGACTTGCTCCAGTATGTCCACGTCTCTCTTCTACTGCAGAGCCCACCACTGGACAAAGCATGTCAGATACATCTCACCAGGACTGAGAAGATGGCAAGGATCACCTCTCTAGACCTCCTGGCATCACCTCTCCTACTGCAGTCCAGGATACTGGTAACTTTCTTTGCCAAAATGATGCCCTACTGGCTCATGTTCAACTTGGTGTCCACCAGGACCACCAAGTCATTTTCTGCAAAGCTGCTTCGGACACTGGTGTCATCAATGTGAGCCTCTGAGATCTCTGTGAAATGTGTCTTCCATTCAGATGGGGAACACATTATGTATACTACGTTTGAAATTGCTGAAATTAATCAAAGCTGACTTACTTCAGTGTAGGGCTAATATACAAAAATGGGCACCAGACAAACTTACCGATCACTTTTCAACTGAGGTACAAAAATCTGAAGCAGTTAAACACACTTGTTGGGTTGACCTCGACTGGATGCCAGGTGCCCACCCAGCCACATTATCATTCCCCTTCCCAGTTGGACAAGGGAGAGAATAAGAAGAGAAACAACTTGTGGGTTGGGGTAAGGCAGTTTATTAAAGCAGAAGCCGGACGAAAGCTTGAGCATGCAAAACCAAAGTGAAAGATAACAAGTTTTATTCTCTACTTCCCATGAGCAGCGATGGGCGGCCACTTCCGAGAAGCAGGGCTTTAGCACACATAATGGTTCTGTAGCAGGCAGCCACTGGAGACAATGAATGCCTGCCTTACTGCTCCATGCCTTAGCTTTTGTATCTGAGCTGACATCATATGCTATGGAATACCCCTTTGGTCAGTCTGAGTCAGCTGGCCTACTTGGGTCCCCTCCCAGGATCTTGCCCTTGATTGAGGAAGGAATGTTACAGTACTGATGCTGTGCTCAGCAGTAGCCAAAACCCGTGTGTTAACCACACCCTTCTAGCTGTCAATGCAAAGCATAGCATTGTGAGGGCTCCTGTGGGGAAATGAAATCCAGCTCAGCCAGACCCAATACAACACTGCAAGGCAGTATGAAGAGACTTGTTGTAGACAAACTCAGAGAACCATGCAGTTCACACCAAAAATGTTCTGATTCCAAATAGACTCCTGGGATTGTACATTTTTTACACAATGTATATTCAAATCTAAGAAGTTTTGACTATCCAGAACAGCAAAATTAACTTGCATAATTAATTGCATTTACGCCCACCATGGCATATGGACATATGTTTCCTGAAAGAAAAAACTGTTTATTTTATTTTTTTATAATTTTAATTGTAATTAAGTAATGAACTAGGGTTTTACTTCAAGGTATTTACTACTTCAGTTTTATTATTCTTATTCTAGTATGTATTGTGTATCTTTCTCCCCATCTCAGAACATATTTACAGGGTACTTGAATTTTACAGGATACACTCCTGCCCTGGTCCCTCCTATAAAAAGATTTGTGTGAAACTCATAACACAAGGCTGCATCTATTGAGCTAAATTATCTCTTTATTAGGAAAGCACCAACACCACATTTTTCAAAATTACTGGAATTTTATTTGCCTCAGGCTTATGACTTGCAACCAAAGACATTGTGCAAAGAAAGCAAAGATTAAGTACACTTTAGGGAAAAGGTGATAATCCACATTGGTAACATAGAAGATCAGTCTGATGAAAGAAGCCATACATTACACTATATAGATTGCAATATTCAATAGCATTTTTTAACCCAACTTTTTTAATAGAGGAAAAAAAAGTTAAGCAAAGTTTACAGTAGACATAAATCTGATACAATTCAAAAAGCATTTTTCTGAAGATCGTCAAGCATAAAGTGGAAAAACGCATATGGGACAAGGTGGATGAAGGCTAACTATCAAACATTTATAGGCTATTAAACAAAGTTGCATATATGTACCACAGTGTAAAAAACAATACAGAACAAATTAAAAATTTGAAAACTGCCTGATGAAAAATAAAATAACCAGTGGCTTTTAATGACTTCTCCTGGTTATCAATGCTACAAAAGACTTTTTTTTGTCTTTATGAGGCCACTGAAAAACACCTTATCAAATGATAAAACCAGGCACAATCAAATAATTACGAAGTCAAAACTAGCCTATAGAAATATACTAATATCCCCCATTTTCCATCAGAAGTTTTTTTTGTTGTTTTTTGAGGCCTATTTGGTCACAATATGTTACATTTTTTTTTTCTTTTTTACACCATGATATCATATGTTTGTCTGGCACTATCCTAAAGCTAATTTTTAGAGAATGAGAATACAGAAGCAACCCAATGTCTATTTGACAAAAAGAATTCACTGGGTGTAAAATAGAAGAAAAGAGAAGAGAAGGGGAAGGGGTCAGTTCTGCCAAGAAAATAAACCCTATGGATCACTCATCATCACTTCCGCTTGCTTCCGACTGGTCCTAGAGGTAAGAGACACAAGACAAGTCAGAAATTCTTTCCAGCTATTCTGTGGAATTTGTAAAAGAAGGAGAAAAAAAAGGAAGTACAAGGAAGAAAAATGACAATTAAACTGACAAATCAAGATAGCCTTAAAAAAGTTACTATGTTATATAGTAGTCCTATTTCAAGACATTTCAGCTAATTCCTGTAGACTCCATTATAGAAGGAAAGACAGAGAGTCAAGAAACACCAGCTCTTTCTTTCTAACCAGACATTTAAAAACAACTGGGAAGATGCCTATTTTCATTTGTTGCAATAGTAGAAGCACCCACAAAACCCCCCCCGCAAAATATCAAGCTAGAAGTTTTAATCTGTGGACAACCGCAAACAGACCATGAGATTTAAAGGTTCAATGGATGTAGTAACAGCTCGAAGAAATAAGCTCCAAACTTCTTAGACTTCTTGTCTTCCAGCACTGGGACCAGATCGCATAAGCACACTTAGAAACAGTTAAGACCCCCACCCAAATCTCTCAAGATGATCACTACAGATTAAATGTGTGCTTAAGCATGAATAGTTGAGAATTCTGACAGCAAGCAGGACAGGGCAGAGACGCAATCACTGCAACCACTTCCACAGTCTCACTGAACAAAACTTACATTTTCATCTTGATCCTCATCACTATCATCATCACTCACGACAGGTTTGGCTTTTGCTCGGCTTTGCCTCTTCTTGCCTTTTCCTTTCTCCCGACTTTTTTCATCCTTCTTATTTAACTTGATTTTGACTTTCACTGATTTTGCTGCAAAAAGTTAATAGCATACATTAATGTAACTTTCACTTATTAACTTTTAAATGCTGTCTCTGTTCACAGACATTCACTCTGGTAGCAGCCTGAAAAGATATTCCAATCTGACCTTATATGGACTGTGGAACAAAGAAGCAGAGGTATTTGCTTTTATTTCTCTACTTCTTGACAGTTTTAAAAACAGTTTGTATTAAACTATAAAGATTAACTTTAAGTTGACAATGTGCACTTTCTTTTCATTCTCAGAACGCACAGTGAATACAGGCAGTATATGCTCCTGTGATAAGACCCACATCTAAAAATATTTTCTTCCTTGCCCACAGAAGTGTTTAGCCTTTGTACAAACAGACTTTTTTTTTTTTTCATTTTAAACTACAGAAATGCTATGTTGAAGTGGCCAGCAAATTTTGAGCTGACAGCCCTGTGAAGAACACGCTAAATTTCTGATTCCAGAATACCCACTGATTTCCAAACGAGCTACTAAAGTTGCATGCTTTGCACACCGTGTGACACACTTGGAAGAGTACTTCAGTGTCAAGTATTACAGCTTCTTTAACCAGAGAAAAGGTAGCTGGAGAGTTTGAGTCAATGTACTGGATGGTACAAAGTGCAAGGAAAGGAGCCTTCCTTTTCCACTTCATCATATATCCAAGTCTGCAGGGACTGAATTAGTCCTGAAACAATCGGAGCTTCATTTAGTCCTTGTCACACTGAAGGGCATTTGCAACATCATGTGGTTCTCAACTCTGTATGTCACACCAACACCCAAAGGTTGACCACCCATGGAAAAAGATTGTCTCTGGCCTTTCCAGTTACTTCTATTTACAAATAACATGAACAGGACCCAAAAGCTTTATAAACACTCATGGCCAGCCCACAAAGCACTTCCATGATTTATTTCTGGCTTAAAAATAGTTTACTGTACTCTAAAAACTACAGCCAGAAAATTCAGCTGAAAGACTTACACTGAATGTTAACGCACAAAGCAGCAAACTTAGTAAGAAATTACATCCACCACTGGAAAACAGAACCTTACAATCAGTCTCCATGCAGAAACAGTAAAACCTTTCCTTCCAGCCCTAGATACGCTTTCTTTTCAGTATTTGGCAGGGGACTCACATTCTGATTCCGATTCTTCTTCTTCATCATCTTCTTCATCATCATTGCTTTCATCCTCGCTTTCTTCTTCTTTGGCTATCTTCTGTCGTGCACTTTTGAACACAGACTGAAGAACAATGGAATCTTCATAGATCTACATTGAGTACAGATACAAATCTATGTCAGAACTACGAAGTCAAGCAATATCAAAAATTCACAGCATACACCTTAATTTTCAGTGCAAACCTACAGAGTATATGGCCTTTTCAAATACCGACTAAAAGTGCTTGTTACATGAATTGTACTAGAAATGCCAACATTAATTCTTCATGCTCTAAATGAAGAAATTTGTCAGTAGTGAGCTGCAAAGAAAAAACTCTTACAATGTATTACATCCAAAATGCCCAGTTAGAGTGTTTTCCTTCTTATTCTTATTACCACAGGAACTATTGTGATTTTCATTAGACCATAACAGCCTTGAAAAATTACCAAAGGAACAGACTTCAGCAGTAAGCACCTTAATTAAAAAACAGGTTATAGTCTAGCAGTACAGCTGATAAAGACAAACGGCTAACCCTCATGTAATTGTCTTCAGGGTTTTTTTCCTGAAATCCAAAGTGGCTACGAGGAAAATAATTTATCCCAAGCAGCTTATTCCTTCCTTGCTCTCAGATCTAAGAAGTCTGAAAAACAAAATCAGGTCTTGTTCTAAACCTAGCATGTGTTCAAACGTTCTGTAGTTTCCAAAGTATCTTTGGTACATCAGATTTTCTCTTTAACCTCAAGCATGAAGGGACTGCCAAGAGTGAGAGGACCTCCTTTGGCTTGTAACATATTTCTCAGATTAACACAGTAAAAATCTTGTTGCCTTGTTGAGTATCTGGTTTTTGTAGTCACCCAGACAAATGAGCCTGTACACTTTGTTTCACAAAATGCCAGAAGCCAAGCACTGGACAATTCAGCACTAAACAGTTAAGAATAGTTAATGGAAGACTACAGAGTCACACACTGCATTTGATTTTATCATCACCAGCAACTAGCTCGGCTGTCATACTACTCCTTTGGCTAGATTACACACTTTCCTGTATAAAGGGACACTTGGTATTTGTAAGAAAGATAATGGAAGGATTTTTGGCTGCCATTCTACAATCTGTATGCTAAACCTGATAAAATGCTCCAATATTTTGTAGGTTCAATAAACCAAATTAGAAGAAGTTTGTTCAGAATACATGAAATACATAATTCCTATTTTTTCACTTGGTTGCCAAGTCCTTTTTCAGAAAATCTGCCTCTCACTGTGGACTTTTCCCCATTCTGCAAGTACTGCTGTACTTTTTGTTATGAGATGTTTGACTGCCCTTGATCATGGTAA
>VYXB01002361.1:20222-104927 GCA_013397135.1 Pachyramphus minor | reverse complement strand
CTGGAGTATTGTGTTCAGTTCTGGGCCCCTCAGTTCAGGAAAGATATTGAAGTGCTGGAGCAGGTCCAGAGAAGGGCAAGACTGGTGAAGGGACTGGAACATAAGACCTATAGGAAGAAGCTGAGGGAGCTGGGGTTGTTTAGTTTGGAGAAGAGGAGGCTTAGAGGTGACCTCATCACTCTCTAGAACTCCCTGAAGGGAAGTTATAGCCAGGTGGGGATTGGTCTCTTCTCCCAGGCAGTCAGCAATAGGACAAGGAGGCACGGGTTTAAGCTCTGCCAGGGGAAATTTAGGCTGGAGATGAGAAGGAAATTCTTCACAGAGAGAGTGGTCAGGCATTGGAATGGCCTGCCCAGGGAGGTGGTGGATTCACCGTCCCTGGAGGTTTTTAAACTGAGATTGGACATGGCACTTAGTGCCAGGANTTCACCGTCCCTGGAGGTTTTTAAACTGAGATTGGACATGGCACTTAGTGCCAGGATCTAGTAAACAGACTGGAGCTGGACCAAGGGTTGGACTCGATGATCTCTGAGGTCTTTTCCAACCCAATTGATTCTATGATTCTATATTGTTGATGTATTACTCAAAAAACACAACATGGTAAGAGAGAAAAATGAAGCAATTTCTATGTGAACTGGAAGGATTAAAAGCAGGAAAAATGGAGCTCTTTTGGTAAAAGAAGTTCCAGTTTCTTCTTTCTAGCAAGGAAACAAAATAAGCTGTGAATGAAAGTTAGAGAATTATGATATCACTTAATGAGCAACATGCTGCCTAAACCTCGTCTACTAAACCATGTTGGATCTGATGTGGCTGTTTCAAGATGTGATGCTAGCTAGGGTCTAGAGGGGAAGCCATCTGAGGAGCAGGTGAGGTCACTTTGTCTGTTCAGCCAGGAGAAGAGGAGACTGAGGGGAGATTTCATTGCAATCTACAACCTCCTCATGAGGGGAAGTGGGAGGGGCAGGCACTGATCTCTTTTCTATGGTGATCAGTGACAGGATGTGAGGGAATCATCTGAAGTTGTGTTAGGGGAGCTTTAGACTGGATATCAGGAAGAGGTTCTTTACCCAGTGGTTTTTGGGTACTGGAACAGGCTCCCCAGGCAAGTGATCACAGCACCAAGACTGACAGAGTTCAAGACGCCTTTGGACAGTGTTCTCAGAAACATGGTGTGACTCTTGGGGATGGTCCTGTGCACGGCCAGGAGTTGGACTCTTTGATCTTCGGGTCCCTTCCAACTCAGGATACCCATGATTCTATGATTTTAAATTTAGAGTTGCCTATATTCCTCTGGAACCACTAAATCTTCAGAAGCACGGTGTTTATACCAAGTCAGAATCAGGTCTTTGCAAAAAAGGCACTGAGATGTCATCTCTGAGAGTGCCATTCATATCACACTGCTACATTTTGATTTGACTTTGAAATGACAGTGTTTCACTGCAATATGCACTAACCACAATTACTAAAAAGGTGTGTAACAATGTTTAAAATCAAAGCCACAAATACAGGTAAATGCTCATGTTGTCATTTTAAAGATGACTTTATGTCCACCTTTTTGTATAATAAAAAGAAAACATCTCCACTGCCAAAAGCAATTCTTACCTTTATCTTTTTGAAGTCAACAGGTTTTCTAATCAATTCGTAATACTCTGGTAGTTCTTTCCTAGATGGGAGCTGAATGAAGACTTCACTTAGCTGCCGTCCTGAACTGTTGAGAAAAACAAACCACAATGAAAAGAAGTATTTCAACTTTCTCACAAAACACACAAGCACACACAAAATCTCATAATAATAAAGAAACTAAAATAAAAATAAAATCACTTTTTTTTTCAAATAATGAGAAACTGACTCCTGATTTTTAAATTTGATACAGATAATTAATTTACAATTTAAAACTGTTGTCCTAACATATCATCATCATTAGAGATCATTATGTATAACAGGTTTACAAAAGCAGGATGAGGATTCGCATCTGAATTCCACAGTTGTTTCTACTCTTATCCTTTCCTCAGTTTTGTTCAGTAATTTTTAGCAAGTGTCCCTTCTGTCGTTCTTCAGTTTATCTTCTTCTTGATCACTTTATAGTTGGTTTTGTAATTCCTCATCATAGCAAACCGTTTGTTCATACCGATTTCCATTATACTATAGGCTGATTGCTATTACGCTAACTAGATGTTAGTCTAGTTCTTCTATTAATTACTGTTGGGTTTTTAGGAAGATCATTGCAACTATATTGGAAATCACTACTGCAATTTGTACTTTTTCAGTCATGTCAAATAAAGTGACAGGTTATCTATAAAACTTTCATACTCCAGTAACATTGCTTATCACTTACAGGTGTTCAGAATTTCTAAGATTCCCATATTTCCCATAATTTATCCTTTTTTAATAGCCACTTTTAACACTTTCAAGTTGAGGGTCTATTTTAAATCTTAATTATGATTCCCAATATAATACATGACTGTAAGTCACCTGGAGAGGAAATCCGTTGAAGGCACTTACGGACTTAGTTGTTTTGTGGTTTTTTTCCCCCGTGTGTGTTGTTTTTCTCACAAAGGAGCAGAAAAAAGCTTTGCTGTGAAGAAAGGCAGTTTACTGCACACAGCAATCACTAGCATTTCCCAGTTCAGATTCAAATGCTTCCTTCTCTCACGGCTACTCAAAGAACACCCTGTTTTCTCAGCTGCATCTTCAAATGTTAACTCAGGAATACCACAGAGATGGGCAAGAAGACTGCCAAGTCCTGGTCTCCACCTGAGCTTCTCTCTCACGGTCACTCTCCAGAGTGCTGTGGGATCTTATGAGACATATTAAAACTAAAACTGAATTGAAAGTTAACTGAAGCAATTCTGCAATGGAGGGTAAGGATGATAAAAAGCACATAACAGCTCTGCTCTTCATGAAAGTAATGAATGCTTACTATACGTTATGCATTTCTTAACGCCTGAAATAACACCAGAATTTGAGAAGGTACTATTTTTCTTATATACCTGATAGACTAATGAAAAAGTAGGAATAAACAGATTTTCCTCATTTCCTAACTAGTTGGTGCTCACCTAATCCATGATTTTTTATGGTTGTCAGTTTAGTCCTGGGACAATGGTGCTCCTTGCATCCCAGAGGACAACAGTGTAAATGCTCTAACTGTAGATTGCTAATTAGCGTTGTTCTACCAACATCCTGGGCACCAACTAGCAGCTAGAATACTTTTTCATTCAATTCAGACCGAGAAACCAAAAGGCTCAGTCTCAACCTGATAACTTCTGTCTGACTTGCAGGAGCTGAAGCTGATCCCTTTTCCTGCTCATCTCAACTCCTCGATCCCAGCAATTTTATGGCACATGCCTGAGGGCACTCCGGGGTGTGCTGCTGCAGGGTGAGACAAGGTGGTGGGTGTAGAGTGCATCTCAGACAGGGAAGATGACAGTGAAGTGTACCCCATTAAGCTCTTGGGATATATACTCCAAGACACCACTCACACCTCAGTGGTAGCTACTAGCAATTTCACCCAACAGATCTAATTTATTTGGGAAGCACCCTGTTACTGAAATAGAGCAAATCATAAAATGACCAGATAACTGTCATGCCAAGTCTTACTATGTCTCTCCTGCCAGCAAAGAATTGTGAAATTCTGGCCACTGCACCTGCCATCTCTGGTACAGACTCACAAATTCATTACTTTCATACTTCCCCTGTCAAAGTGTTTATACTGTGGATTTTAAGGCACCAATCTTGTTCATCACCTGTGTGAGCAACTATGTCATGACACATGACAGAAACTGTCTTCATCAGAGACTGCGCTCTCAAAGTGAAAACGGAAGCAATGCAAGGAAAAGCAATGCATTAAGTACACACCATACAACTGGCTAAATCAACACATGTTTCTATTTCTTTGCAAATTGAGGGCCTTTTATTATTTTATTTTACTAATAGAGGGAAGTGTTGAGCAGTCACAGGTGCAACTGAGATCAATGAAATTTGTTCTGAACATATACAACACCAAGAAAACCAGAAATCAGATCTCTGCTGCCCAAATGGTATTTTAAAATTTAGGTTTCTATTCTCCATTTGTAAAATGAGAATAAAATGCTGTGAAAGAAGTTCTGTATCTGCGAAACATTCAGACTCCTTACGAGCATCAAAAAAAGTCCAGGAGGAATTCAGCTATTCAGTAAGTGATCAGTGCACACCTTATATATGCAAGGCACTGATCCTGAGGAAAAGCAAAGCAAAGCAGTATCCTGTTGCACCATTACACAGCACACTGCAATTTACCTTCCTGCACCTTTGCACAGTTTGAATGGGGATTGGCTATGCAGGACTGACTTATCAATGTTCTGTTTGAATTTCAGCAGCTTTCTTTTAACAAAAATATCTACCTGAGTAAAAGCACCAAACCATTGAAGCTGGTGTTTCTTCAGCTGCACTTCAGATTCTAATACCAAACAGAATGACTTCAGCATAAAGGGAACAGCTACTAATAAAACAATTCTGATCAAATTTTAAAACATATTCAGTATATTTGTCCTATTGAAAGAGCTCCTCATGATTACAGCTTTTTATGTCATGGTTGTATTTTTTTCTCTTTTTATATACACAATCATCTTTATACTATATTTTATTTAAAAATATACAGAAATAAATTATTAAATAGCAGTATTTTTTGGTATGGAAACAGCCAACTGTGATTTGTTCATACATTTTACTAAACTAGGAATGTCAGAGAAAACCTTCAAGCTTTTGCTTGTTATAATTACTTACTGAGAATCTTTTAAGACCATGAAAGAAAAAGCATTAAGGGCATGAAATACACAGCAGACAGAAGACTAGAACCTGATTTTGTCTACTCAGATCAATAATAGCTTATTCTGCTCTATCCTTTTCATAGAACCTATTCTCACAAAGAAGTACTATTTATCTTACACTCCCTTTGTATATGTGCATCCATACTATAAAAAAATGTGATTTTTCTAAGATAATCTGAAACTGCTGTGTTATAGATAACGTAGGAGAAAATTGGTAATTATTAATGCAACTCTGATTTTAATCCTTGTCCACACTTATGTAATTAGAAAATAATAACCACAACAACTACCACATAAAAATCATGCGCAGTAAAAATCACTTATGGTTGCCTAGCAACCACCAGGCTACGTGCTGGAAGGAAGAAAGACCAGAATAAATTAAAAGACCTGACTGCAAAAGAACTGTGAGTGACAGTTCACTGCTACTGCATCAGTTCAACATGCTAGTCCTGTGTGTGCTCACATTAAAATACTTGCATGCTGTGCAAGTTAAAACATCATTAAGAAAATACTTCTCATTTAAAAAATACTTTTGGTTAGAAGAATATTAGTGCTCAGTGTTTCAGATCTTCTCTCATTTTCGTCAAACTGCTTAGAAGGTGCATACAAGCATATAGGCCACCTGTTTAGTCAGTATTGTCTTCAGTGAAATGAAATGCAGGAACCTCATTTGTCCAAGGCTCTTTTTGTATTTATTTTTCCTAGCTGTATTTGGCCAGAAATAAGCTGCCACAGACCTGACAAAAGTGTTAGCACTATCAACACTCTTTCTGTTTTGAAATCAAGAGGAAAGAGAACTAGGAAGGTGAAACTTCGACATGTTCTTGTACTTCTGGCAAATTTCAAACTTTTAACAATACTGAAATTCAATTTAGAGTGGGCAGAATTAAGCATTCTGCACCCTTGCCTGAGTCAGAGTGCTCACAACCAGAACCATGGCTTGATAAGTACAACTTTAAATCAAATGCAACTCACAGGGATGCTATTTTAAAAAAAAAGCGAGTGTGAGAGAGGAGAATTAGCAAAGCTGACATAGTGATGTGGTTCCTTTCTATTTAACAACAGTAAACCAGCTATGTAGGGAGATTACTAATTTTCATTAAATGTATTTAATGGTTCCTTTTTGGAACTGACTGCAGTAATATGTGGTGGAGTTGCCCCCATCATCGAAATGGAAGTGGATGAAAACAGTTAAACACATAATTCCTGGGTCTGACATATGGCTATGTACTCCGTAACTTCGGCTTGGCTATAAATAAGAATTATTTACTTTGTGTGTTTGAATATACAAGAGTGCCAGTTGGCATAATTAATTACTCATTAGATTAGTGATGGCTAATTATACTACTCTTCATTTTACAACAGTTAGAAACTGGCAACTTGAGAAAACAGCTGAAAATAGTCTGAAAAAATCCATTTCACAAACAGCAAAAATACTCTCTCCCTGAGCTATGTCATCAAAATTAGAGTACTATGGGCACAAATTTAAACATGTCGGCTTTAATGATGCAGTGATCAAAATGCTAAGCATCACAGACAAGGGTAGGCTCTTGCCAAACAGGAAACAGGCACAATAACCCCACCTTCCAATTTTCTTTTCAGCTACCCAATAGTGGGAGGAGGCTTTGTGAAGTTAACCAGTACACCATGCAAGTACTTACTCGAAATCTATGAACGGAGCAAAGAGCAAGCTGAGCACAAATGAAAATCACTCTGTATGGAACATATGCAAAATTTTTTGTAAAAAAATCCAGTAAAATTGTTCCTCCTTTCAAGCATTTTAACTGGACATGCAAACTACTTTTTGTGTGCCACACTTATCTGCTGATGCCATGGAACAGGACAAGAGGCAATGGGCAGAAACTGATGTATAGGAAGTTCTACCTCAACATGAGGAAGAACTTCTTTACTGTGCAGGTGACTGAGCACTGGAACGGACTGTTCAGAGAGGTAGTGGAGTCTCCGTCACTGGAGAGTGAGAGTATATACTGAGAGTATTCCAGAACCATCTGGATGCAATTCTGGACATGTGCTCTAAGATGAGCCTGTTAGAGCAGGGAAGTTGAACCAGATGATCCACTACAGTCCCTTCTAACCTGGCCCATTTTGTGATTCTGTCATTTTGCTTTTTGAAAGCATAACATAAATATGACACATATGGGTCTACGATATTTGTTTCTATGGGCATTCCTAATTTTAGAGGGAAGGAAAGACAGATTAAAAGCATTGGAACTGGAAACATGTGTGACAATAATGCTGGACTGATGCACTTCAAATTGCTCTCTTCTAAAAAGGTGTTTTACATTGAAAGATTACAACAGGATACAGGGCCGTAGAGGCACCTAAATCTTAGTTTAAGAAATAACTGCAACAAAATCTCAGATTAGTATGTATTATTGCAAATGGTGTCTGCAAAGATGATATAGCAAAATATGCTGTATTTTGGAGAATCAGGATCAATGTGTAACTGTAAGGGTGTTTCCAGGACCTTCAATCTAAGGTTTTGGTATTGTAAATAATCATATGTAAGTTTTTTAATCAAGGATCCAAGGCTAAATCTATTTAGTTATTTCTGTCCCACTACTTCATACGGAAAGGTTACACAACTTTTAATTAATAACTTGCATGAACTAAAGAATGCTTATATATGTTCATATAACCTTGTGACCATCATCCTGTATTTTTACATATTTCTACACTCTTCTTGTGTTTATGCTTCCCTTCTTTTGAGTGAATTTACTGAGAGCAATCATATTCCCCTCTCAAGACTGTGCTATTTTGGATAAACAAACCAACCTGTTTCCTCTTGCAAGGCTCTCCTATGCTACTTATCATTGAAATAATTATTTACACTCAGTGTAAACTAATCTTTCTTGAATGGAAAAGCATTCAAGTACTATGTACAGCAACCCAGAAGCATTAACAGTGTCACATATAAGGACATACACTTATAATGAGTATTTCCACATTCACACAGGCAATAGTGTCTGTGTGAAGCTCCTATCTTCTTATGGCTGGACAATACTGATGAATTCTAGTTGGCTTTGATCAGTAATTTCTCTGCCCAGATAATTACTTTTCTGTCAGTTCTATTTGAACTGATACTTGAACCAAAAGAGAAGTTTTCTATTTTTAGTCTGTAAGTACCATATAATGCACTCTGAGGCACTGTATTTAATGACATTTCTTTTACTCCAGACTTGACTGTATCCAGTCTGCTGTGAGTATCATGCCAATAGTGATATTTTAACATTTTAGATTTTGACTAGGACACTCCTCATTTAATATATATCATAAATATATTGTGATGTATGCCAACACCAATGTTCCAAGAACTTTTGTGGTATCTTCTTTCCAGTTTAACAGCTCCTTTTTTGACAGTGCCTTCAATTACATATTTTTGCTTCTTTTCACTCCATTAGTGAGCTTACTCATTAATCTAGTCTTTCTTTCATATTAGCTTATAATTTTCATGTGGTGCTCTAAAAAGCACTTTACCAAAATCACAGAATCATAGCATGGTTTGGGTTGAAAGGGACCTTTGAAGATAAACTAGTTCAACTTCCCTGCTATGGGTAGGCAGGGACACCTTTAACTAAATCAGATGACTAGAAGTCAGAGCATTCTGACTATATTTTCTCTTGTACTTCTGCTTCATTACAAATCTATTCTCCATTTTAAACCATTCAGATGAAACCTAGACTAATTCAGCTTTACCTCTGATGGCCAAGCAGTACAGAAAAGTAAAAAAGGATCTGCATCTGTAAGTACTGCTCTGTATCTACAGTTGGCAACATGTTTCATGGTTTGATACTAAAAACTGAGTAGTAAAAGCACAGGGGCACCTTAAGAGTGACTTCAATAGTGATTTTTTTCTTAATGACTTGGAGCACATACCTTACAGTTCTTCAGACTGAGCTACCACTATCTGTTTCCAGTTAACAAGGACAAATGCAAAGATAAGATAAAGAAATGCCTATGAACACGAAGAAGAGCTTGAAGCACATGTCCCAGTAAAGCAAAACACGCTCCAAGATGCAAGTGTAGTCAACTTGGCAAGGACCTCAACAACTCTCACACCAAAGGCATCTAAGCAGTCCAAGCTGAACATTTTCACAGTGCCTTCCATCTGTGCATTTCTTCTCTTTTTTAAACTATTTTCTTTATTATATGGGACACACCCCAGGGACCATAATTTCAGGAAACTAATGCTGGCTGCTGGTCAAGTCAAATCTCACTGCAGTTTTCTCTCCTTCAGTACATTCCTAGCTCTCTAGAAAGATCCAAAGAAAATCAGCTTTTACTTAAAAATTGCTTTTTAAGAACTATTAAACTTACTGTCAATGTAATGTTTCATTAAAATCAACATAATTTTGGGATTCATGATGTGAATAAAAGGAAATAGGTGAGTTGCTATACTTTACTAAACAAAAAAGAAAAATATATATGAAAAGGTTGAAATTGCTCTGAGGACACAACAAAGACAAACAGCAAACCAAACTCAATGCTAACTTCCACTCTCTTGCATGGAGTTCTTTAACTCAGGTTTACAAATACCTGGAGAACTACCTCTGAATTTCCTTTTCAGAAAATCACGTGCTGCATTTCCCCACACTGAACATTTACCTCAAATGTTGCTAATATGTCTGTTTAAACTCGTTTTGACCTTTACATAATAATTGTTTGGTTCAAACTTCAATTTACTAGAGCTTATTGTTTGTATTGTTGTAACCTTTAGCTTCCCTTGACAAAGACAACCCGGACTATCTTTTTGTATGGTTTTTAAATAAGCAAGGAAAGGATGGTACTTGTCTCCAACTACCTACAACTGAAGTCAAGTACTAGATGGTTAGGAAAGCACTGGAGAATCCTTTCCTGCATCAACATTACACAGTGTCACCACAAAAAGCAACCAACATCTGGTATTCCAGATTTGTGTGAGCACTGTGGATTTTATTTTTTTTTTTTTTAAGAAAGGTTTTAATAAGAACATAGAAATCGTTCTGTATTTAAAAGGAACTCTTCTCAAAAGCAAGGGAAAACATGAGCTAAAGCATGCAGAGGCTTATTAGTTTAGTAATGTATTCCTTTGATTTTTTTACATGCTGCCCTTTAAACTGCAATAAAACTTACTAAAGATTGCAGAATTGGTTTTGACAAAGTAACTCAGGTTGAAGTCAGTAAGATTTTGGATGAGTATCAACGGACCACTTTTTGGGACAAAATCAGTTCACCCTCTGGACTTACCATGAAGAAAAGATGAATCATCTATTAGCACTGAAAATTTTAGCTAAAGACAAAGATCATTTCAAGCATTCAAATACCAAATACAAGAAAAATCAATTTTTTTCCCCAGATGAAGCTCATGGCCTACTTTTCTTCCAATTAACCTGTCCCTCTATACTTGCCCCAATTGCTTTTACACACACAAAAGCCCAGAGCTGAACAAACATGAACCCCCAACAAAGATGAAGGGTTCCAATGCCTAAAATCCACTTAATTCTAAAGCTGCAAATCCTGAAAACAGTAATTGAACTCTAAAGCTAAGTTAGCCCCAAAGATTTTTAAAACATTGAAATTTCCTGATGCCTAAATGTGTAATTCTGTTCTGTCCCAACATTCACAGGATTGATGTTAGGTCACACAAAAATTAGAATGCAGAAACTTGGAACTTCTCTGTATAGCTCATAGCACTGAACATCTCAGTTTAACAGGCATCTTTAATTCCTTACAGAATAGAGCTTCATACAGTTTTTAAATTGGGAACAATCTGTCTTGCATAAATGTGGGCTCCTGGGAGAGGGAATAGTATGCCTTGTAACTACATAATAGCTCAGTGGTTACTTTTTTTGACAGAAATCAAATAGGAACTTCCTGGGGCAGAAACATCAGGCAAAAATCTTTAACCTCCCCAGTAACTATCAGTTACTAGCAGTAGCTATCCCATACTGGCGGCTAGCAGAAGTAACTTTGTTTGCTATTTTAAAAGTGAGAAATAGGCATCCTGATGAGAAGTGCTTAGCTTCAGGACAAGGTTTAAAACCTTGCAGCCCTGATTGGAATAACTGAACTTAAACACTTCTCCCTTCTCAGCTATTTTATTAGTTGGGAGTCACAGCCAGCTAAATATACTGACATTGTAGTCACCTTCCTGCTCATCATGTTTGTTGCTGTGAATGCTGTTCCAATGAATTTTAGGATGTACTCTACATAGAGCCCACAGATCACAGAAAGGTTCACTGTAACAGTTACGTGCCAAAAAAGTCATGCACCATAGTAGTGTGTGCTTCACCGAGTACCACACAAGTTACCCTTGTACAGGCAGAGCCAGAACAGTAACTGCAAAAAAGGGCAAAGTGCAAGTTGCCATTTAAAGGCACAGACTGAAAGTTGTTGACAGGCAAAAAATGCTTCATTACATCTGTGCAGGTCACTTAATGCAAACGTTCCTTGACTTTCTCTGAATGCATTTATTATTAATTTAGTTAATAATAGGTGCTTATATGATTTAAGTAGTTCAAGGTACAGCAAAGAAGGGATAATTACATGAGAGTGATTTACTGATTTTTGACAGACAGAAGCTGAATTAAAATAGAACTTTCTCAATCAAGTTTGACACAAAGATGTTATAAACTAATTCTCAGCACAGACAATTTTCGATTAGAAAACCTGCAAAATAGAAGTCTTCAGATTGCATTTCAGATTAGAAGGAATATTTTTTCCTGAGGTCCAGCTATCTAGCATTTTTTTATGCTAAAAATAGGAACTGCTTGACAAACAAGCATCAATCTCTTCTGTGGACAACATATTATCCTCCGTAGTGCTATATTTTTTTTTTGGCATCTCTGACACTGCTGATATGTGCCCTACACACTTTGGGCAGTCTTTCAAGTCATGGTGAGAGCCATGTAAACTTACATGAATAAATCTGTAGCTGTGTCTTTGAAAAGATTAATCTCAACCCATGCTGCACCATTGCATTGAAGGAAAATCCCACTCAAGCTAAACGTTTTTAGGTACACCTTCTAAGCAGAATGACTTTACTCCTAAGCTCTGTGCTTACTTTTTGTAATTGTGTTTGAACAACTTTCTAGCAGATGGGTCTTAAAAAACCCTGAGACTTCCAGGATCAGGTCCTAAGTGGAATTACTTATCCAAAAAGCTGTGTCAGTAAGTCTTTCTGAAGACTGAAAAAAATGAAGCTGTTATAAAACTTAAGAGAGCAATATCAGCAGAGAGGGAGAGAGGACATGCAACAGACAGATAACATCTCTGAGCTCACCTATCCTTGTAGTTTATCACAGTATCAATGATAGCATTCATTTGTTTTGTCAGTTTAGGTGGGTTGGGTGACAACTTCTCTGCAGGAGGTCTGCCTCTTCTTTTCTTTGCTTTCTCTCCATCCTCCTTCCCAGAATCTTTATCCACGTTTCTTCGTCTCTTCCGTTTTTTAAGTCGAACTTCCTCCTCCATTTCTTCCAAATTGCCGTCTTCAATTGCCTGACAACCATGGATTCAAAAAGCATGAATTTTTAAACAAAACAGATATTGCAAAGGTAAATAACAAACTGTATTTAAAACCAACCACAACAAAAACCAATGCAATTCCAGTGGATGACGATAATTCAACTCAAAATGTTCAGTTTATTTATAAACAGGAGTACAAGAAGCTGAGTTGCTGGCAATCAAAGAGACACTAAACATTAATTTGTCCTAAGGATTCCACTGTCCTTTCTCTAAATAGATGCACTGTTCATCTGAACCTTGAATTCCACACCAAATTACAGCTTCTGGTATTGTCTCACTAAGTGTACAACAAACATTAATTTTTTCATATCAATTGTTAGTTCTGAGTTATACAGTTCCATCCAAACAGACTTCAATATCACATATTTCAAATGGGAAAATCTAAAATGTCCTTAGCTCCCAAAGCCAGCTTACACACAATTCTTTGTGCATACAAACAACACAGACATACTTCATGCAGTAACAACTCAACTTCTCTTCCAAATTTTTTAAGCAACTTTTAAATTGCCTGTTAAAACCATCTGTAAAACGTATCATTTTCTTCTAGAATAGTAACCATGAGGTAGGCAGAAGCACTGATAGTACAGCATTTACTGTAAAAAGCACTCACAACATTGGAATGAAAAAAAGCCCACCCCAAAAACCAAACTGCACACACAGTCACAGACATTGAACACTTGTTTCAATTACCTGGATGTATGCTTTTAACCAGATACAGCAGCTCTACGCAGAGGGATAAAAAAATTGCTACAAAAAACCAAACTAGGAATAAAGGGAACCTGTTCACATATACTATCAGATCCATGTTATGAAGCAAGAAGCTGAACTTTTCTTGATTTGAAAAAGCCAACAAAAGAAAAGAAATAAGAATACCAGATCATAAGAGAACTGAAATTAAAATAAAAAAAAATTAAACAAAAAAATCTTAAAATTAAGGCTTTCTGATTAATGCTTTCTCAGAACATAACTGATGTTGATATTTGTTGCTTTTGCCTCAATATTGCCTTGAGTACATGCAAATGCTAATCAATCCTTTCTTGCAGCTGAAAGAGCTCTAATCCTAAGGCAATTACCTTCATTTCTCCACAGCACCAAACATGGCTAATATTTATGATCATGTGAGCACAGCAATCAATATTAAAAAGTGATTACAGCCCAGGCGTAATTTTTCTCAACTGTGTACAATGTCTCTTCAAAAACGTTTCATGAACAAAACCTGATGTACAACACAAGACAACCTGGCATGTTAAAAATACCAGTGGGATTTTGAAATCTGTTTCCTATGCATCCTCCGATGTGCAAATCCACAGAACAAACACAAATGCAGAATCCTTAGAGACAGCCTGAAACTAGGCCTTAATAATCAAAAGACAATTTACATCATGCTTCCACAGCGTTCAGATAAACACTATGAAGGAGGCTCGAGATCTAATGAGTTAGGAAGAAAAGAGAAGGAAAAAAAAAACCTGCACACAAATTCATTAATATTCATCTGGATAAAGCAGGACATGCGCTATAAACCACTGAGGCTAACAAAGATTAAGAAAAGGAAATTTCTCTGCATATCTTGGAAGCTAGAAAAGCTAATAATAAATACAGTATGCAAGGCTGTCAACAGTTAATGTCACTGCTCTCCTCAAGCACTCAGTTGTACACTGAAACACGGAGAACACTGACTTCTGATGTGTTACACACCTACACATGCCTGTGATGTAGTTCTACTGAATCTTCAAGACGGCAATGAAAAAGGATATTTACCTTACCACTATCAGCAGGCCGGCTATCGGAAATCACAGTTAGTGGGGATAAAATTAACAAGCCAGCAAAGCAGCGAGCTGCTAGTCTCTTCATCAGCTGATCAGGAAAAAAAAGAGAGCTGGGGAAAGGCTATGTTTTCATATACAAGTAATTTTATTTTACTGAAAATTTAATACTGAAAGGATTGTGGATACTGAAATCTGCTGTTTCATTCTACCTACTACAAGGCCCGAAGCCTTCCTCCTTCAGCCTGCTTTAATATTGACAACTATTTATCATATTTCTCCCCTTATTATTCTAGGCATTCAAGTTAGATTTTCAGCTGGGCAGTTACTGATTCTTGTAGCATTTTAGTAATTATAGCACAGTTAAGAGAATTTCATGCATGATTTTAAAACTGAAATAGGTTGCACGCATTTTAAAGATGCATTTATTACAGAAAATGTATTCTTCTTGCTTTGCAGTAAACAGATCAGGTTTGGTTATTGAAACTGGTAATAAAATATATTCTGATTTACCAGAAATCAGAAAAAAACCCCTAAACGAAACCAAGTTATCATTCTGTTAACTTTGGCAGCATTTTGTTGTCCTTCAGAAAACGTTCACTTAACTACAATGTATTTATATTTCTGCTTGTTTGACAGATTTTCTACCACCAAAAAAATTCGCAGTGGTCCTGTCATCGCAGAGTTTACTAACATCTCATTTTAGAATTCTGCATAAAATTCTTGGAGTAGGCAATATTTTTGAAAATAAATAAGCATAAAAAGAAAAGATAAAAGTGAAAAGTGTGGGGGGTTTTTTTGTGTGTGTGTTTGTTTTTGGTGGGTTTTTTTGTTTTTTTTAATATTGCATATAGCAATGTAGTAAGGACAAATGATAAAAATAAAACCCAAGTTAAGTAACTTATACTCTTGCACTCTTAAAATTAGTAACTAGCAGGTAGTAAGTTAATTCTTAGCAAACTACAGATCTGCAAACAGGTGTTAAACTTTCTACTGAACCAGTAATGTATCAGTTTATACTAAGCTTTTGAAACTTCTATGTGTGAATGCAAACTCTGACAGTTTTCCTTAATTTAAGACTTTAGTGATACCACTTGAAGATCAGTGTGACATTACCAGCAGTAAAATAATGTTGCTATTATGACTCTCAACATTAGTTGTCAAGTGGTAGATTTGTATTTTGTATATGAACAGTAATATTTAAAACTAAACCTGTATGATTTATTCTGCCTCAAAAGATGGCTTAAAATGGTACCACATAAATGAATTATCAGCACATAGATTAATGATCCGTGCATATGTCTACACGTATGATCCAAGCATGTGTGCATTAGCATCGAAATATTTATTAAGCTAATTCATCTGACTGAGCTCTTTGTTAGAAAAGCTTACTTTTCCAGGGCTTAAGTGCTACACCAAAGACAATGCCCTTCCAAACCTTTATCAGTACGATAATGATACAAATCCCAGGCACAAACCTTGAGTTCCTGACAGATGATGGGCTCTGTGAGAGTGCAATTTAACACAGACATCACCCATGCTAAAACGCCTCTGGTTAGTCAGGTGAACAGCAAGGAAAATGGTAGACAAATAAAGATGTAACACTTTCCTTCTCTTTAGGAAACTGGACAAAATGCTACCAAAAAAATTCTGGACGCCTTATTTTCTTGTAAGAAAGCTGTAAAAATTTAACATCAAATTTTACAAGTTGTTCAGCACCTCATGAAAGGCAAATGCACCTTGGAGGACCCCACATTAAGTTCTGTACTGACAAAATGTTCCGGCTTTTCTGACTCTCTCTTATTGCTGTAACCTAGCCCATGTGCATGAAACAATTTTATTGATAAAGACTTAAGAGCACACTGGCTTCTCAGGGCATCAGAATTTTAAGAAAGAGCACACTGATCGCGAATTAAAGAAATTAAACTGTGTTTCTCCAAACAGAAGCTCCCAAGCACAAATACGTATTTGTAAGGAGGCAAGTAGAAATTACTTCTGAGACAGTCTGCCTTCCTACTGCTGTCTGCAATTACATTTTTCCCTTCAGAAACGAAAACACCTGTTTTGAGGTGAAAGTATTCTTAGTGAATATGCATACACTACATGAGAACCACAGAAACAAAGTAAGGATGAAATGCAAACTGTTTTGTTTCTCCATTTGAAGGACAAGACATTATAGATGTAATCTTAATTGCTTCTGGAGATCATGATACAGCACCATGACTGAACACCTTTTCAATTCCGAATTACAGACTCAAATAAGCACTAAGAGTTGCAACTCTGAGTTTTGTTTCAGGACTACCTTCTGCAAGTCAACAATTGAGTAGGCCTTATATTAGTGGTCACAGAGCGAATCAACAGAGGTGCTCATCTTAAAATAAAAATCAGATTTGCTGTCCAGGCCTGTCTCATTTAGCTGGCACAACACTGTAATATATAATTTTCCTTCAACTGGAGATAACTATAGCTATTATCATGTCAAGAGATTTGCTAGTATGCTAATTAAACTCAATGTTTCCCTAGAAAACATACTCCCAACTCCCTAAACATAAATACTAAACCAATCATGCAAAGTTTCTGAAAGAATGAGTTTTTCTGGGAACAACAAATAACTGAACTGGGCACTGCAGTGACTATGGCCAAAAGGCGCTAAGCTTAAGGGCTGTTAAGCACTTCAAATCAAAAAACATGTCAGTAGTGCAGTAATGAACAACAGATGACTGCTTTGCAAAATGAAGCTCCCATTTTACCACATTAGAATAGAAGAACCCTATGGATGGCTAATAATAAATACTGAAAAGCACTAAAATTACCTACCCCTACCAATTTCTCTCTTCAACAGAATTCTTCTTGGAAAATTAAATTAATATTCCAAGAGAAGTTCTCCTTCTTTTTTTCCCCCCTCTGACTTTGTCTATTTGAAACCCTACCACTCTTCATTTTACATTTTTTCTCAGATTAAATCTGGCAACCAATTAAGACTTCAACTTTCCACACTGATGTGTGGAAAACAATCTCTTCAAAATCCAGCTCTCTTGCTCACTTTTTAATGGTACTATTCCTATGTCTGGGACTGCTTCTAATTTCCATGTGTTAGAATTATTTCTTGGCTTTCTAGAGCAAGTTCCCTTACACTGTAGATATATCTTGCTATGCTACAGCATAGAGTCAGTATATTACAAATAAACACTGGGAAGAAGAATACCATAACTCTTGACAATTAGATGAAAGGGCTTAAGATACTCCATGAACAGTGCAATGACTAAATACCTAAAGATAATTTTAAGGATTGATGAAGAGTTATTTTAATTGAATTTCCTCTCCTTGCTGGATATTACTGCACAACAGATTTACCAGACTAGTTTTGCTGGGATGAAACTAAACCAGAATGTAGATCAAAATCTGCCAAAAGCAAAGAATTTGTGACTACATCCAGTTTTGACTTGCTTTTGCTAGTGACTCATTCTCTTCCACATAAGGAATATTCCAGAAAGTCTCCGTCCAACACTTAAGTAGAAAAAAAGCTTTTTTAAAAAATTTGAATAAAATGCAATTATTGCAAAAACGTATCAACTTGTAACACATGGTGTTCTCAGATAAGCTGAACTTCCACCAATTACAGACACTAAGTCCTTCAGCCATGTGTTCAATCAGGGTCTGCATCTTCACATCACTGAAACTTGTATTTTAAGAAGTGCGAGAAGATAGATTGTTTTCTATTTTGCACTTTAAAATCACATGCATTAAAACTCTAGTTGCCTATATTTAATTAGACATTAAGGAATGCAATAATGCAAATTATAAATAGTTTTTTCTTGCATTTTGATTTAAAGACTGATGCCAAAAAGACCTAATAAAACCACGCAAGAATGTAAGTTATCATTAAAGAGAAATGGTCTCAACTACAGCAATAGAGAATAATATTGAAAAAATAAAAGCTATCTACTTAAAGTATTAATAGGACCAAAGCTTTTATCTTCAGTATTTTCTTGCTGCTCTGAGATGCGATCTACATCTACTCAGCCATAACCTTAACAGTTCTACAGAACTATCTGTAACTGTCTTCTACAGTTCTCAAAATGTCTTGCTAAGAAGATTTCATTTGAACAACCTCTTGACCAAGCCAATCTCACCTAGGAGCAGCAGAAAGATGGGGGAGAAAGCTAAACACAGTCAGAAATTATTGATATCAGAAAGCTAAACACAGTCAGAAATTATTGATATCAACCTCTGACTCTTTATCACTGAACTGTTTTGTTGTGGTTGGGTTTTTTGTCTGTTTGTGTTTCCCTAATATTCTCCCTTTCATTTTGAAAGCTGTATCACCTGCTTAAGAATTCTTGTCACTTGGAGTAATAGCCTTTTTCTGAACACAGTGGAAAAATGCTCTCATTCAAGACTGGAGGACTATCTATAACGGACTTGTGAAATACTATGCAGGAAAGTTGCCAGATGATAAACAAACTTATTCTGAAAGGAAGGTTAAAACAGCAGTTCTCAAGTACATGATACAGTGAGTATTTCAGATGGCCATCAGATTGGTCACAGCCTTTCCACATACTGATGACTTGAAGAGCAAATACCGTTAATGCACTGGCACTGGAAATAGCTGCAGGTATCTTTGGAGGAATGATTAGAAGTAAAATCGAGAGATGCAATGAGATGTAACTAACTTAAGAAAGACACTGGAAGACTATCATGAAAATACTGCAGATAAGTTTCCTGGCTTCAGATTCACAAGCAATCCAACTTAAAGTAAAAGCTACCATGACAGACATGCCTTAGTTTTTCCCCTTTATCTTGTTCACTCTCAGAGAGATGCATGTTTGTTGCTTAGACAGGATTCTGAAGCATTTCATGACTGGTGTTATTCAGTGAGGAAGTGTGAAAAGAGAAGGTTTCTTCCTTTTTTTTAAATTGTTATCACCGTTTTTCTCCCTCTCTTGTCCAGAATTCTGATTCATGAAAGCCTACTTCAGGAGTGTACAGGGCAGTACACTGACAAAGTTATTGTGAGAGAATTGGCAATAAAGTTATGCTTTTTCATAACCAGGTACATTATATTCCTTAGAACAGGGGGCAAGGAAAATCAATTCCCTGAGAAAATTACCTTTTCTGATGGGTGCCAAGGGGAGGTGAGGAAGATTACTTTTCTTGCTTTTTCCTAAATTCCTTTAAAATAACAAGCATGGAATTTAGCATAACACTTCCATGTCCTAGAAGAGGAGATGTTCTTTACTACCTTGGCATCTCAGAGTTCAGAAGGAAAATAGTATCAAGTTTGTTATAGCTCAGTTTGTACGGGGGGTTTCGCTTCCACATCTTCCTTTTTGTAAGGATATATCATTCTATTGCCCTCTGAGATTATTTTTTTCCTTTAATTTTTAATGACTTTCTACAACAGTTGATTAATTAGTTTAGAACTTATGAACAATATTTAAGACAATTTTGCAGTATTTGTGGTAAGAACTACATAACACTCAAGCTCACAGACAAAATGTGACAGAATAGGAGGAAACATGTTGCAGTGAAGTCATGGAAATACTCAACAATAAAGGCCAGATCTAAAACCACAGAAAAATCTTCCAGGGATTTACTGTCTCCCAGTCAGGTAAGACATTGTTTATTTCACACGGGAGATCGTGCACACAAAAAACCAATCAGGAACACATCCATATCTGATCACTCATAAGTACAAAGAATGACTTTCCTTCCCAGTTCTAAGACAAGTATTTCCTATTGCTGTTTACCTTGTATTTCACAAATACTGTTACTGTTGCAGGTTTCTGAGTAATTCTGAGTAATGTTAATTTATCTTTTCTCCTTATCATTTAACTTTTTAAAAAACATGCCATTCTTCTGTTGTGGAAAAAGGCAAGAAATCTTTATTTTGCAATGTCACCTCCTGGCAGACTAACAGTGTGGCTGATGTTTTGCAGCTCATAACGCTAACAACTAAAGACAGACATCTCATGTTTGATTTTATTCTTTAAGAAAAAGTTCTCAAATTTCAATCCTTCAGAATGGAAATTAATGGATTTTTAAATTTATTTTTTTAAAAAATTTCCAGGGCTTAGCCCTTCTTCATCCAAAGAACTTCATCTCCTTTTTCTTCTGAGACAGGGTTTTCTGAGACAGGGTTTATACCCTCACCAGACCAGCTCTTCACAAAGAAACCACAGTCTTGGCTCTTTCCAGGACATTCACTTGCAGTGAATGCAGTGAATTCACTTGCAGTGAATGTTGCAAACATTTGCAGCAACAGGCATCTTTTTCTATGTTAAAAATAAAACTGATAATTCTAAGCACTGGAAAAGGTAAGTGGACATGACAAACTCTTGTTCTGGAACATATTCACGGGGAGTAACAACATCTGGCAACATAAGCAGGATACCATGTCTTAATAGAATGTTTCCTATAAAGAGCAAGATGCTTTTTCTTCTACTATGGAAACAACACAGCTGAGGACTAAAATACAAAGGGATGATTAGCAGATTTCCAGTGTGGAATCATTAATTTTGAGCCAAATCTGTAGCCTTAGAATAAGCGAATTATTTGGCTCTGAAGTGAACAGATATTCACTGGTGCCTTCTAACTACCCAGAAAAAACAGTACAAGTTTTCTTTTTGATCCACAGATGAACAGACTAGCAAAAGAATTCTATTTTACAAGTGAGCATAAATTTTATGTGTATCCTGAAACACTACTGCACTTAATGATGTAACATGAGAAGCTTATAGTATAAAGCTAAAACTGGCATCTTTAAGTATGTCAAGTAAACTCAGCTCCTGCCAACAGTCATCCCATTCGGTATTTTCTCTTGTATGTTCTTTCTCTCTCTCATATTTAAGCACATTCAGACATTCTCAGCAGTCATTTTTTATTACAAGTTTAAAATGTGGAACATAGATAAATGGGAACAAAATTGAGAAAAAACCTCAAAACAAAACAGACAAAAGTATCTTTCAAAAAAATGAACAGCTTTCAGAAACCATTATAGTTTAATTATTTTTCAGTGGATGTTCATAGATTTCTTGTATCTTCTTATTCACAGAAAACAAGTTAAGGATTTTTCTAATAGCATGGGAAATTGAGTTTAGAGATCTATCACTATTAATGTAGGTATTCCGAGGCAATTAAGAATGGGAACACATAAGAGAGTACCGTATGAGAAAAATATATGGCAAGAGGTTAGAAAAGTCACTTCCTATGCCAACAGAGGAAAAAATTTTGCTTACAGAAATAGACTGTATTTAAAGAATAAACAGTAGGAGGTAGCCTAACAATTTTAAACAACTTAAAAAAATTCCAATGTAGTTTTTTAATAACTTAGAAGAATTTGGAGGAAGATTACATGAAATGCAACTAAATCAAACTTTGGATAATTAGTTACATGTATCTTTTAGGTATCTTATACCAAAACAGTATTTTGTGATGCTTAGTGCCGCAGTGAGTTCCCTTTCTTCAGGATGCTTCTAAAGTGGCAGTTACCTGACTGTGGCAGGATTTACAGTACAGTTTGACCCTTTAAGATGCATGTCACAGCCTAAAAGTAAAAATCTGACATGAACAATACTGTCTAGAAGGTCTTCTTGGTCTTCTGGGATAAACTGCAATGCAAATCACAGTCTTATGAGCAATAACTATTACCTAAGCAAATGCTAACTGAACAATACAAAGACGATTCCTAAAAGGCCAATGAGAGTTAAGAAGACACAAAGTTTCCCAACAGAATCATGTATGCTATAGTATAATAGTCTACAGGTGCATATACAAAAAACTAAAGAAAGGCTGTAAGCAGCAACAAAGTCTTTCGTTCTGAGCTTGAAATCCAGCTAAAAATGTTTTATTACACTGTCAGATGCAACTGAAAAGGATGCATAATGGATACCCATGAAACCGTAATCTGTAATACTCTAAACACAACAGTTTCAGAGTACAGGACAAAATGACATGGTTGTGCTTACTGTAAAGTTTTTGTGGGATTTTTTTTTTTAAGATTAAAATTTTACTCCTAGAGTAAGGGAGTGCACTATTGTATTCATCAAGCAAGGTACTTCAGGATGACCCAGGAAGCTAACTGCCACTCATGACATGCCTAAGGGTAGGCTGAGTAATTTTTGAGAAATTCAGTCTGAAACTTCCCTGTTCTTCCATATTTGCTATGTTAGTTCTTCCATACTTTTTTACATACAAGAGACAAATTGCTGTTACGTCTACAGAAGGTGCAAAGCTCTGCATACATATGCCAATCCATCAGAAGAATTACTTTTTCCTGTCATGCCTGCTGCATGAAAAACATCAGTGTGAAGCTTCCCATCACCTGCTCAGGTCTGCCTTTAGAAGATGGCCTTCTACAACAGAGGTCTCTCAGTTTGCTTAGAGTGAATAAATACTTCAGCCACAATATACACTTGTAAAGGCATGGATAATTTCTTACCCATGCTGCAAATGCAATATTTATTATTTTTAATTTACTTTTTCAATATATGAAAACGTACTGTCTTTATTAAAAAACTGATAGGTGGCAGAAGGTTAGCTACTGCATATCATCTATCACCGTTACTGTCAAAGCATGTCAGAGAACAGCAATGAACATGCTATGTTCGTTCATGCATGTCAATGAACACAGCAGTGGAGCCAAGTATGAAAATGTTTGCTGCTTGTTGTTTTATTGCCATATACCCCTAGCAACAATAATGTTTCAGACTTCTAATGCAGACTTCTTTTCTTGTAGATTCTGTGAATTATTTAATAGTTATTAGTTTTAGTTTAGGTTTTAGTTTTAGAATCACAGAATATCCTGAATTGGAAGGCACCCACAAGGATCAGTGACTCCAACTCCTGGCCCTGCACAAAACCATCCCCAAGAATCACATCCTGTGCCCAAGAATATTGTCCAAATGCTTCTCAAACACTGTCAGGCTTGGTGCTGTGACCACTTTCCTGGGGAATCTGTTTCTGTGCTCAACCATGCCCTGGGTAAGGAACTTCTTCCTAATATCCAACCTAAATCTCCCCTGACGCAACTTCAGGACATTCTCTCATGTCTGTCTCTGGTCACCAGAGAGAAGAGATCAGTGCCTGCCCTTTGTTCCCCGTCATGAGGAAGCTGCTAACAGCGATGAGGTTCTCATTCTCCCCTTCTCCAGGCAGCTGATTTGAACAGTATTTCTGGTATCTTAACCACAGGACCTATTCTTTTTCAGGAAAAACTTTGCACTCAAAACAGTAATAACACAACAAAACCTGAAACCGAGAGTTTTAGCTCACAGCCTCTAGGCTAAATAAACTTGGTATGTCAGAATCTACAGCCATTTCAAAGAAAATGCAGTTTACTTTAGTCTAATACTAACAATACTCCTCACATTTTTAAAAAATACAGAAAAGTACTTATATGTCACTAGTATTTCAATTTTTCTACAGGGGAATAGATGCACAGTGCCACTTGAAAGTATGTTAGTATTTGTTATGGTACTTTACATGTAACATTGTATAGCTAAGCAAGCAGATTCTGAATTGAATTTCATGAAAAGGACATGGAAGATACATAGTAATATGCAGAACATAACAATGACTTGGTTAAATGAGGCCTTAAAGTCATGTCCAACTTCCTAAACCTTCAAAAAATCATGCTTAAAATTTATCGGCTTCAAACTGCACGCTAGAAGAGAGTACCTGGGGCATTCTGGTCACATTTGCTGATCACAAAAGAGGCAACACCCCGGGATGGTGGACTTTGTAACTCTGTAGTGACAGTCTTTTAGATGTGACTTGTTTTCCCCTACAAATTCAATTGGAATTGCAATTCAATACTACAGAGCAGAGTTTAGGTCAGAATTCAACTTTCTTCAAATGTCCTGGGCAAATACCCACTTACTTGACAGTTAAACGGGTTTCGCAGCAAGTCAGGAAACTTTGCAATTGGAACCAAAAATGGTATAGAGGAGAAATGAAGAGAACAAACCAGAGGTGCAGGGCTATTATGTACATGAACTATTCAGACAAACTATGCACTGGGTTAAAAGTTAATTTTTTTCTCCTTCTCGGAATTTCAGCCTCCCATATAGACTAAAACAATTATAGACTGTAATGCTAATCTTCCATTCAGCTATTTCAGTAGAAGACAAAGACTACTGTAAAATCAAATTCTACCATCACAGTTTAGAAATCCATGTCTTAGAATATTTTTCTAGTATTGATTCTAAAGTTGTATACATAAAAGTGAAGCTCTCTCACAAAACACAAATCTAATTGAAAAACTTCTAGTAATTTATACCAACTTTACTCTCTGCTGCCAAACCTAACCTAACAGACTATCAGAGAGTATGTAAAATCAAAAAGTTATGTAAAGTTCCATCTGATCAGAAAACATTTGAAAGTGCACCCAACAATTTTCCTGCCATGTAGTTTGATTTATTATACCACATAATCTTAGTTAGTAAACATAAACAAATAAAATTTGGCATGACTATGTTAAATAACATTCAGCAGATATTCTGTAGGTGTGAAAGCCAGCACTGGTTTTCTTTCACTAAGACTGACTAGTTACAAACCAAATATCTGAATTTCACTTACAATTTTTAGACCAACTAAACAAACATAACTTCTGTATGTTTCCTTGATGTAAATGAGATATTGCTCATTTTGTACTCAGATATGTTTCCCTGGCCAATATGCAAAGCTATTTCAAATCAGCTGAACAACTAGGGACTAAAACTCATATCACCTAGCCAGCAATTAAGTTGAATGAGAAGCTGAAACCAGATGCAACTGTTTTAAGGGTCTTGTAACTACTCAAAAAAAATTCCTCTGTTACGTGAAACATGTCCTAGGCAATAGTTCTTAGTAGACAGAAAATAAATATGCCCTCTAGAAAATAATATGCCATGGGATCCAGCAAAATATTTTGCAGTTCTGTTAGAAGTGGAACAGGGACAGAATCTGCTAGTGCATGAAATACTTCCAGAATAGAAATGCTGCATAGAATCAGGAAGCAACCTCCTCCTTACAGATTTTTGTTTTTAAGGAAATATGGTTGTCATGCCAACAGTCAGAGAACAGCAGGCTGCAGCGACAGCTAGTGATGAAGCCTGTTGGCGTCTTAGAAATTTCCTGCAGGCTGCCAGTGAGGTTGTTCGGGGCAGCAGCACAATCTCACTAAGTACTGTCTATGATCATATGGCTTCTGTAATTATTTCATCCCTTGCTTCCAAACTCAGGTACTTGACCTCTCAGCAAGAAGGGAGCTGACGTACTTGTCAGTATACATGCATGCATACAGACCCTGAAGTGTGTGACAGATCCTGTGGGGAACTGCCATGATCTCAGCTATACTCTTCGGTGCTGGGTGTGCCAGCAGAGGGGTCAAGTTCAACAGAGAACGGGTGGGTAGCTATCTTCACAGTCAGAGCTGTTGCTGCTGAATGAGGTAAAATTCCCTGGAAAAGACCTAGTCAACTCCATAAGACATAAAACAAAAAGAGACAGCTGAAGACTAGATCCTGATATTATGAAACTAATTTACTGGTCAGAAATGCAAAGTTTTATTCAGAAAACCCCACGAGATATAACCCACTACTGATATAAGTAGTTTCCTGCATCCAAATGAACATTAAACAATTAATTACAGTTTTCATTCAATAAGGGTGTATGTTAAATCCTTTCACCAAGAAGGAAAGATCAACTATATGAAACATGATTTTGAAAAGCTGGCAAGAAAGTAGATCCACTGAAAAGGATTAAGGTCTTATACTGGATCAAAAATTTAACATGCGTCAATACGTTTCATGTTAAGAAAACGAAATACTGGATTATGAGGTGTAAGTATCTTAGAAGTTATGCAAAAGAACTCCTCCTCCTTATTCAAATGAGGCTGCATCTGGAACTCTGACGCCTAGCTTTCGACAAAACCCATGGAAAGACACCCGTTATATGTAGGGGAAATCAGTGAAAACAACCAAGAAACTTAGAAAACAGGAACTATGGGGAAAGACTGCATAAGCAGCGGTTGTTAATCTTATGAATTTACTGAACAGGAAGACAACTCTTCTATGACAAAATGTTAAAAAAACCCCAAAGGTATAGCCTGTTCTGCATGAGCAGTCATTAGGACAAGAACCAATTAGTTTAAATTCCAGCAGGAAAATTCAGGTAAAATATAAGGGAAAGTCAAACAGTTAAGAACACTCCCCTCTGGACTTTTAAATTCACTGCTCAGGAATGCCTAGAAGAACAGGTCAGATGAACTTCTATTATAAACAACACAGGACTGGATGATTCTGCCTGCAGTAGACAGGGATCAGATGATTTCTTTTAGGGCTATCATTTTTAAAAATAAAACACAAGTATTACAGCCAACTCAAGACACAAAACATGAAAGCCAAAGCTAACTTCTATGTTGCCACAGCCAAAGTATTTCATTATTAAAAATAACTAGCTTAAAATGGCCTTGAGTAGATATACACGATACTGTAAGCACTTCCAATGTAGGATAAGGTAAACGCACAAGAATCCAGACAGGAGTTTATGTTTCTAGGTATTTCTTCTCTACAGACTACTTGGAAATGCCAAGTATAAAACTCCTGTAGATTCACAGACTTGCTTAAATTTACAGCTGATGTAAGCTTTTGTCCCCCAAGCAGCACAATCTGGATTAGCTACTAGCACAGTATTACACAATGTACTCTCACCAACATCACATTTAAAATTAAGCAGGTTAGGATTTTTACTTTAGCACATTATACACAAAAACTACACTGTATATTCATGTTGGTATTATCTGTTGTTGTTCTACAATAAAACTTATTCTGTCAAACCATGTAGCTTAGTTTTCCTCTTAAAATACTTTATCTATAAAGTTTTCGAAATCATAATATTATCAAATTTCCTTGTTCTGAAAAGACTTTCCAACAATCAATCCTCACCATGCTCCTTACTACATTTACTCCCACTCTGAAAAGACACATGCATTACTATTCACTAGATGTGTATTTCACAGAACAGGAGGAATCCTTAAGTACAACAAAATCACAAATTTTGTCTGAGTTAAATTTAGAATCTTTGCTTTCAGGTCTTAAATTCTTAAATCATTTATCAAGTATTTTGATCTTAGTGTAGCCAAGAAATGCTCAAGATTTGGAAATGGAATATCCTGCATGTGAAAATTTCCTAATTCTTAAAAGGGTTAAATTCAGGTGTTTAAAAACATAGCTTCTGCAGCACAGAAAGTTGTAATATATACCAATTACTAGTCTCCTCTACTACAAAAAAATTCTTTGCGTATCTGAAAGACAACAAATATAAAAGCGTCTAAAGATATAAGAAATATGTCAAGATCCATGGCAATAGAACAGTTCCTATTGTATGCTACCACAGTCCTGATTCAGTACTTAAAAACACTGATTTAAGTTTCTGCAGTGCAGTTCAAAATTTATTTATGCCTTCAACACAGCAGCAAAAGCTGGATAATAAGGATATTTTAGGCCTAACTACTACATTGTGTTTTCCCTGGTGCAGTCTTCAATGCACAAAAAATAAACCCCACCACAAACAAATAAATTTCAAATGTAAAAAACCCAACCAACCAATCACAAGCCACAACCTACCCGCAGCCACTGTTTCTCCGTGAGAGCATCACTGTAGTCCACATCCCTGCGTTGACGGGATCCTCTACCAAATATTTTTTCTTCCTCTTCTTCACAGGTAAGCCTTTCAACTTCAGCATCATCCTTAATAATCCAGGATGGTAATTCATCCTCCTCCATCAAGCGTGGCTTACGCTTAGGGTTTCTGGCATCCTCCCTCCGGCGGTCCATGTCCATACGCTGCAATGGGAATCAAGAAGGGAGAAAAGAGTTTTAAGGGCAATTATTAAGTGTACCATGTAAATGCCTAGCTATCTACTGATACCTGAAACTTTAAACAAGTCCTTCACAGCTATTTCCCTTTCATGATACTATACTCCTAAGTACTCCTAAAATACAACTATAAAAAGAAGAAGCTACACTCATTTGTTAATTTTCAGGCATATTCACTACTCCACAACTAGCTTTCACTGAAGTAACTAAGACAACGAAGCAGCCAAGTGACAAAAAGTAGATCACAAGAACACCGCTGTGTTCTGTTAATTAAAAAACTCTTCCTTATTTGCACAGGCTTTTTGTATTTTTGTGTGTGATCTGCAAATACTAATCATTCCTTCACGATGTCCCCATAAGGTGTTAGTATTATGTAACTAAAAAGAATAACTGAAAACACACTTGTTTTTGTGTTTTTGTGTGCCTGAATATCAGAAGAAGAATATTTAAAAATTTGTATTAGAAAAGAAGAATCAAAAGTGAATTAATAAATTCAGATAAATGCTTGCCTCCAGCGCAACTTTACAGTGCCAGAAAGCCAACATGCTTAAACCTCAATTCTTCCTGATCACACTGCTGTACTAGACAAAAATCAAAACACAAAAATATCAGATAAGGCTGGGTAAAGTGTTAAGAACATCAGAAGGTAATGTTAAGACCTTCAGCTGATATTTAAATAAATAAAAAATTTAAATAATCATATAAATTAATTTCAAGTGTGGTGAGCAATTACCTCAGAAAACAGATATGGATACTGAGGATATATTCCCATGACCTACTCACCAGTGAGATACTTCATAATCTTCCTGGGGAAGCATCCACCTTTCTCTATTGACTATATGCTGATCAAACTTCCTATGGTTCTGTGAATTGCATCTGCATTTTCTTAAGTACCCAAATCAGGTAATATGAATACCCATTTCAATTAGGGTAGAGTCAATGAAGAGTCATACAGTACTTATTACTCAGTAATTAGTTGCTACTCAGAGAAAACAAACAGATGGTGACCAAGTATTTAATTTCCATATTTGAAAAATATAACATAAATAGAGTAGCACCAGAATTGGCTGTAGCATTGTAACAGGCTACTGCTCGGGCCAGTAAACCTTCATAAAAAATGTTTTCAACTATGTGCAAACCCCTTCCTTGTGTGCACGATGCTGCAATTAACACAGGAGGCCAACTAGACATATAATCCTTTTACAACCCTAGCCAAGACATGCATGAATTCAGAGGTATTATCTCTAGAGCGGCACAGGTATCATTAAGGTAGGGAAAATACAGCCTACCTTTGTGCTCTTTATCTGATATAAAGACCTGATATATTGATAAAAAGAAGAGAAAAAGTCCTGACTGCCAAACTTCCTTTTCAGATTTTTTTTTATAATTAAACAGTTTACTAAAATGAAAACAATTTTTTATTAACCATTAAAATTATTTCTTAGCCATTAATATTTAATTTCACTCTTTCTGTCTTAATATTTCAAACTCCGGCTTTCAAAGCACGTTACTTTTGCCTTTTCAAACTTTTATTACCTACTACCAACTCTTTCCTTTCCCCTAAAAACTTTCATGTCAATTAATATGAAAACCGTAAATTAAACCCACACAATGCTAAAACTGTCTTCACTCTAGGCCCATCAACAGTTTTACATAAATAGCCTTCAAATTTAATATTAAAAGATGAAGTTTTAGAAATTTCCTGCTAATAGACAGAAATTCATCAGCTACTTTCAATTCAAGGATTAGTTCTTCCCTTCTGGGTCTGAAGAAGAAATACTCAGAAGCTCTTCTACTACCAGCACAAATCTACTTTCACAGAAATCAGTGTATGTTCAGTCAATAATTTCGATGAAATTATTTCTTTTGAGTTTTGGATTGAATGGCCACCTGTTGATTTCTGTCATGTAAATCTCCTTACACTCAAATCCCTGACACAAAGTTTAAAAAGACAGGTGTCTGTAAGCACTTATTTTCTGTGCAGCCTGACTAAATTTAGAGATTTCAGTTTTTCTGAGATAACATTCAATGAGGCAAGAGCCTTGCCTATACAGACATTTTAGTGCTGCAGTACCATTAACAAAAAGAGAAGTAGTAATAAAAATGAGTAGCTCACAGTTGAACTACTGTCACTAGTTCCGTTTTGGCAACTGTTCAACAGTTGTAGCAGTAGAGATGCAAGTAACTGGGCCCTTGACAAAACCATCAGCAAACCCCAGCTGACTCACCAAGAAAACAACATTGTAAGTCTACTAATTTGCTATTCTAGTTAAGTGCCTGTAGTTGTCCTTGCCAACATCAAAGCCCAAAAGGAAGAAGAAATCTTGAATAGCAAAAGTATGCTGTAGGATTAGACTATAGTTCTTGCACTACAAATTTCTAAGGTTGTGTCAGATTATTCCTCCAGATTGTCACTGTTCCACTGTACTGACAGCAAGGATCTCTGAAGTCTTTCTGTCACGAGGAACCCTGTGTTTAAGAAGACTACACTTCTTTCTTCAGATAAACAATGCAAGTAAATAAAGCATATTCCTCCAATAAAATTTTCCCAAATTTAATGACAAAAGGTTAAAGCCTTAGTTAAAAGCCTTAGTTAAAAACACTACTTATAATCACATTATCCTTACCATAAAGAGATCAAATTCCTCCTCACGTCGAGCAATCATCTGATTCAGAGTCTCATCATCAGGAACTTCATCTTCCTCCTGTTACAAAGGTGGATAAAACTATTAGAAGTTACATGTAATTTGAAGTAACAGCCTCCATCAAATCAGAGCTCCACTGACCCTCCCTCTCTGACAACACGTGTGAACCACTCAAAAGTGAAACTAAAATTTTTAAAATGTTCAGCTATTCAGAACTACCACAAAAATAACACTTAATTAGAGAGACAACTGGGATTTGTTACCACCTTCTTAATTGAAGAATGTGGAAATGAACAAATACACAATGAGGAAAATCTGGGCTGTGGTTTTCCTGTGTCAGAAGCACTGTCAGTGCTTTGGTTAAAATGTATTTTCATTCTGGTGTTCTACAGTGCTCCCCCAGATACACTATTCTACATTTTGAGGTCTTTGCTGTCAAAGCAAGGAGAATAAAGAAGTCCTGATTAAATGAAAAAAAAATGAAATATGTCTTTATACTGGAAAATAACACTGCTGAATCCCTTTCTCTTGACCACTGTCTGCTTACAAATTGAGATGTGAAAATTTTACTTCAGACAAAATCAATTATTTCATAAAACCAGAAACAGACACTGGAAAAACAATTTACTACTGTAGTGTTCAATGACAAATGTTAAAGCTGAACAGTTCTGATACCCATTTTTACACAATCAGAGTCCACCATTTCAGTTTGCCTCCGTGAATTATTCTGAAAGCCCAGACAACAGGTCACTCGAAACCATAAAACTACAGAGTGATTCCTTCATAGGGTTTTCTAAACCTGTTATTACAGTATACTAGAGACCTATAATTCTTTAGTGTAATGGGACTATAGGATGCTGCCTATAACACCCCAAAACCTAATATCCTGTAGCTGGGTTTTTTTCCGAAATGAAGAAAAAAAGGCCCTTATATGTACACATATCTTCCCTCCACTGGGAGGATTACTACAACTCAGAAAAAAAAACCCAGTTCTTATTGATGCAATTCTCAAGGAACACCTTTGTACCTTAATGAGCATATAATTTAACATGAACAAAGCAACTTGGAAAGTGATAGAGAGTTAGTTCTTTTTATTTCTACTCACTGCTCCTTCAGTGTTCAAAAAACGGAAGTCACATGGTTACACATACAGAGAAAAAAGATTCTTTTATGAACCTGACTGTCCTGAAAGTTTCACACACATCCTACCATCTCAAAGTCACCGTTGATCTGAAAAAAATCAGGGATCCCACAGCGGAAGCTGTGTCCGTATTCTCTGCGGTTTGTCTGAATAAACCTGTTGCCAATCAGGTAGACTTGGCAGAAGAAAAAACTAAAAATAAACACCAGTGCCAATAAATATTACTCCATGAACAAGTTACTTCTATTCACTTGCGATACACTGCTGGTATTCTAATAAATCTCTCTAAATACACAGAAATCATCTCTTTCCTTTATCTAGTACTGCTGAAAGAAAAAACAGTGCAAAAAGAAGAAGAAAGAAAAATAAGGGAGTTTCAATGCTAAACTTACAAAAACTACTAAGAAAGTACAACCTGCTCTCCATGTAAGTGTGACAAGTTTAAAGCATGCTTAGCATGGGAATATTTAACTAGGTGATCGTTAAACAATCTCTTTTTCAGATGTGCTAGTACATATTTGCAAGTCAAAGTTGTTTTAATATGGTTGATATTATTGTTGATATATTAACTTTTAACTGAGAGATTTATTTTTTTCTAGTCAATCTCTCATGAGATACTCAAATTTGTTTTCAGTGCTGCTGCAATGAAGAAGCAATGTGCAGGATGGTGCAAATTCAATTCCCCTTAGTCCCTTAAGAGTTTCAGTGTTTGGGCAAGTTTTGTATAGTCTCTCTTCACAAAGTAGTATCATTTGAAAGCTTCAGTCTGCTGTTAGAAGTCAGACACCAACATCAATGCTTACTAGAAACACTGATGCTGTGCTATGGCAAACAAATCTTGCTCAAATCTTTTTGCTTCAGGATAGCAGACCAAGTGTCTCTGAACAACACAAAAGAAGCAGATTGTTCTGAAGTCATCTATGAAATACGGCAAGTCAAGTAGTCCCTGAGTTACAGGGCTGACTTTGGAACCAGTTACATAAATATTTTCTAGGGCTTTGAAAACATAACAAATTTACATCAATTAAAAAAAACCAACTAGAAATTTCTTACTAAAAATTTCTGCTGATTTTAAATTAATCTATCTACTGATATAGATAGCATTGGCTGCTTTAGAACTATGATTTTACTTAATTAAAAATGGTACATATGTATCACCCCGTTTCTGCATTGACACCATAAATAAAAGACAATTACTGATAACATTTATCACTCTAATTTAAGGAAAATAGTAAAACAATATAAAATTCCATCTTAATGAGGCACTACATTTTCTAAATGCACAAGACAGAGTTTACACAAAAGGATTAATGATTGAAAAAGTAAACTCCTCAGTCTTTGAAACTTTACAGCATGTAATGAAGGATGCCAGTTAAACACAGGCTATAGAACATTCCTTCTTTCCGTATGCACCATATTCAGACATATAAGGCATACTCAGAGGCAAAATCAGTCTCAAAATCTGTCTTTAACTAGTACGAGGTATTTTCAAGTTCAGAAAAAGTCACCACAGAACAGAATTATTGTGTGTGTTACCAGTACAATTAATACATTTATTTGCTCTCCCCCAAATACTGCTTTCGTCCAAATGTCGAATTTTGTTCAAATTAAGAGAAGAATATGCAGTGACAGGTAAAAGAATAGGTTCATCATTCCACACTCACAGTTCCACAGAACAAGACAATGAAGAGACAGGGACATACAGTGAGTGATTCTGTAACCTCACTTTCCACTACTGTAAGAAAAGACTTGAGAGCTTTTTTTAAACAGATAACTCTTTCTTGAAGAGGAAGTGGTTATGAGAAGTCCAGGCTGGACATAGCACCAGAAAGAAGCAGTTATTTTGCTGGATTGCCCTAAGCCCAAAGCACATCAAAGCAGATCTTAACTCTTACCCAGGTTCCAAAAGAGGCACAATAAGTCTGGTCTTTCATGATTGAACCTAGGTAGTGCTAGTTGCTCAGCATGTCTGAAAATCAAATTACCTACATATAAATGGGATTTAGGAACTGGTTTATAGGATTTAGGAACTGTTCTGGAAAATAATCTTTTTGACCTCAATTATTTGCCAAATTATGAAGGGGAGAATGGGTTTTAAGTTACAATGCCTAATTCTACACTAAGATTTAATCATAAGCATTACTTCATAACCATTACATTATAACCTATTACTGTGACCATAAAAAAGAGAAAAATAAAGTTATTTCTTTGACTGATGGCAAGAATATGATGACATTTCTAATTTCAAAGGAAATGACAATCTTTGTAAATAATTAAAAAAAATTACTCCATACTTCCTGAAATGTCCTCTTTCTAATAATTTCTAACTACCTTACCTCATTTTCTTCTTCATGCTCCAGTATAGCCTGTAGAAAGGCTCTCCTTTCATGGCTTGAAGATTTCTGATCAAACATTCCTGCTTGAATAACTTTCTGATCTACATTCAGCTTATACTTTGCAGCCGCAAGTATCTTCTCTTCCACACTGTTCACAGTGCACAGTCGCAGGACTCGAACTTCATTCTGCTGACCAATTCGGTGAGCTCTATCTTGTGCCTGCAAGTCCTGTTAGGTAAACCCAGAGAGAGAGTAAAACTCTTTTTAGTCTCTCTTCCATTACTTTTACACGTGGCCATTGGTTATGATGTGATTTGCACAGATAAGTGAAACTGCTGAAAACATACACATGGCTATGTACTCCAAGAGATATTTCACTCCCGTTCTTAAAAAGAAAAAAGAAAAAAAAAGGTGGAAAAGACATACTTCAGTTACATCTTTTGGCTTTTTTAAATAAGCCAAAGTGGTTTGATACCCTCTTTTCCGGGTGATCCATTCTCAGTACTAACCACTACACCAACAGTGTAAGCTCAGTGTAAATTCGGTGTCTCAGGCCAAGACCTTCTGCACTAGCATGGTTACCAATTTCATGAAACAGGCAGCATTCAGTACCACTTTTACTGAAGTATTGCAACCTACCTCCTAAAGGCTCAAAAGGCAGCGTTAGTTATTATGTCCTAAGCATTAAAGAATGAGCACAGTTACACAAACAAAAAACATTTATAACACCTAGCTCTGAGGATACCCTGAGACTCGGATAAAATATATACACAGACACAGAACTAGTTCAATTAGTCAAACCAAAACACTTCCTGATCGTCGCAGTTTGCCTCACTAATTCCTCTCAAAGTAGCATTTTGACTTACCTGTATTCTTCTCCTCTCATCCCAGGTTATATCCCCTATTTAAAGAAGCAACCCAAAAATGAATCATGACTTCTTTGCACATTCCATGAAGATAAGAAAATAAAAATAACCTGATGAGGATTCCAGTCACTATCAAAGATTATAACAGTGTCAGCAGCCTGGAGATTTAAGCCTAGCCCTCCAGCCCTTGTACTCAGCAAGAAGATAAAGTATTGTGATCCAGGTTCATTGAACTTCTTTAACAGAGCAGCTCGATCCTCTGATTTTGTTGTGCCTGAAAAGAAAAAAATATGAATATCCCATAACAAAGATGTGAACTGAAATAATAGAAATACAGTGTCAGTTGCCAGAAGTACATGTGGAAGGGTAATTTTAGTGCACTGCTCTTTGACACCTCTGCCACATTTTATGTCATGTCACACAGAATTAACTGGCCACAAATGTTTTTGTCTACTGCCTATCACATGCAAGAGCTGGACTTCTAAATAGTTCTTTAAAAGTATTTATCTTGAAATTTCAAAAATAAATCTTAAAATGTTGGCTAACATTGTTATACATTTTTACGACTCACATAAATTTCAACTGAAATTACTATACACAAACAGAAGAGAGCTCTAGCTTTGATAAATGTCTTCTGACTGCAAAAGTATTAAATATTTTTAAAAGCTGCTTATATAGAGATTTATCAAAATGTCACTGTTTGCCTTCAGAGTCATAATTAATACCAAAGGACTGAAAATTCTTAAAATGTCCTATCTTGAGGATGATACAAATACAGAAGATGAAGCTTTTTTTATCATCATGACCTGAGCTGGCTGCCAGATACACCCCCTTACCCCCCCCCCACCTCAACAGTACATGGGGAGAAAATAAGACAGAAAAGCTCTCGTGCTGATAAAAAGGCAGCTTAATAAAAGTGAAAGGTGCATATGCCAGCAAGGCAAGAAGAGGAATGTATCTGCTACTTCCCATCACCAGCCAGATGTCCACCGACTTCCTGGATAGCAGGGTCTCAGCACTCATAATGACTAACTGGGAACACAAATGCCATAACAAGGAATGTCCCTGCATCCTCTTCCCTCATCTTTTATTGCTGTTTGCATCCATTTTGCCAGTTTGCGTCAGCTGTCTCATCTGGGTCCCAGTTCACCCTCAGCCTACCAGCCTCCTGGGCAGAGGGGTGGTTTGCAAAGAAAGCTTTGACATTGTGCAAGTGCTGCTCAGCAATAGCCAAAACACTGGAGTGGTATCACTGGAGAGTTATCAACCCTGCTGAACCACAAATGCAAAGCACAGCACTATATGGATCGCCAGGTGGAAAGTTAACTCCATCCCAGCCAGAGTCACCACAACCACACAGCCAAAGTGCTGGCCCACTGAACTCTTAACTGGGTAACATTCCCACACCAATTGGGTAGAAAACACTCTTATGTGAGATGTCTGGATAGAATCTAAATACTGATTGCATTCCAGTATGGTAGGTAATTACAAAAGTGGAAAAGAAGAAAAACGGTTCATCTAATTTAATGAACTACCTGAAAAATCGTAAAGAAAACAAGGAGGTGTATCTACCACATCTTGCCGTAAACATTCTGGCATGAAAAAGAATTCTTTTAAAAACACATGATGTAAGGTTATTTAAAACATTTAAAATGTAATACAATTAATCTTTCTTGAATGGAGGTATTTAAATACCTGCAGGCAAGAGGTGCGAAGAGGGGTTTGTTAGCATGCTAGTATGTTCTTACGACAGTTTTGACAAAGATGTTCTGGGGCAACCAGGTTTAAAACTCTGGTGGGATACCCTATTTTACTTTTACAGAATTGCAGAATCAATCATGGAATCAACTAGATGGGAAAAGACCCCCAAGATCATCAAGTATAACCACCTTCAATCAACTAGACCATGGCACCACGTGCCACATACAGTCTTTTCTTAAACACCTCCAGGTGACTCCACTGCCTCCCTGGGTACTTCATTCCATCCATTCCAAAGTTTAATCATCCTTCCTGTGAAGAAATTCCTCCTAATGTCCAACCTAAACCTCTCCTGGTGCAGCTTAAGACTCTGTCCTCTCATCCTGTCACTAGCTGCCCAGGTGAAGAGGCTGACCCCCACCTGGCTACAACCCCCTTTCAGGACACTGTAGAGAATGATAAGGTCTCCTTCTCCAGGCTAAATAACACCAACTCCCTCTGCCACTCCTCATATAACTTATTCTCTAGATCCTTAAACAGGTCCATTGTCTTTTTCTGGACATGCTCCAGCACCTAGACGTCCCTCCTGAACTGAGGGCCCTGGAACTGGACACAGTACTTGAGGTCTAGCCTCATCAGTGCTGAGGACAGAAGAACAATCACTGCTCTTGTCCTGCAGGACACACTATTGCTAATACAGGCCAGGATACCACTGGCCTTCTTGGCCACCTGGGCTCACTGCTGGATCGTGTTCAGCTGCTTTTGACCAGCATCCCTAGGTCCTTTTCCACCAGGCAGTTTTCCAGCCACTCTTCCCCCAGCCTGTAGCACTGTCTGGGGTTGGCTCAAGGGCAGGACCTTGAGGACTTGCGCACTGTCTGGGATTGACTCAAGGGCAGGACCTGGCACTTGGTCTTGTTGAACCCCATACTACTGGCCTTGGCCATTGATTCAGCCTGTCCAGATCCCTCTGTGGAGCCTTGCTACCCTCCAGCAGACTAAACTGACATTCCCACCCAAATTGGTGTCACTGCAAATTTACTGAGGGTACACTTGATCCCCTCACCCAGAAAATCAATAAACATACTGAATAGTCAATAAATATATTGAACAATACTCCACAATGTTTCTAAATCATCTTTTCATTCAAAGGTAGTAAAACTTAGCTACATATGAAGGAATTGAGGCTTCTGATTTTCCTGTAAAATTCAGGAAGAAAGCTACAGGTACTAATTTAACTGTCCCTGAAATTCAGACTGTGGAGAAGAACAGCTGAACTTTAAACAGATCAATTAATTCCACTGGAATGCAGGCATAGCAGTGGCATTATCATCTCTTATCATGAGAATATCTTCAGACAACTTAGTGATGACTGATTCGGATTCCGGGTTTTAGACTCTGTTTGTGAAAAAGAGATGAGTCCCTAAGCATCAAATTTCTACATAATCTGCAGTCCATGAACAGACCTGAGTGTTGATTAAAACAATCCCTCAACCAAATAATCTGCAGGTTAAACAGATGAAAGAAAATGTTGAAAAAATCAGGGAAAATTACTTAACTCTATGAACAGAAACAAAAGCCTATCTTGCTCAGTACCTTGTCTGGAAGAATAAAGAAAATTCCAGTAATTTGCACCTTAAGGGGCTATTGCCATAATTTCATGATAAATATCCTTGCAGATTTATAAAGTAATTCTTTTAATTGTTTTTGTTTACACTTTTGTATAGTCACATCACAGCACTGGTGTGCTAGGAAGACACCATGAAGAGAACCCAAGCCCTCCATGCCCAAACTAATGAAGGATGCTACCTATCTTGCTATTTATCCTTTTTTTCTTTCCATTTAGCTTACCATCGAGACGCAAGTAAAGAAAATTTCGAAATGCAAAGTAGTCTTCCATAATGGTCATTAGTGATGTCATTTGACAGAAAAGAAGCACACGATGGTTAGTAGCTCGTAACTTTGGCAGAATACGATCGAGTAGCTCAAACTTCCCTGAAGCCCTATAAAGTTCAGCTCTGTGGAGAGAAGCAGCATAGTAAATGCCAGACCACATTTAAAAGTTCGTAGTCATTACTATGTCAGAGTATAACAAAGAGACTAATTTACCTAATCTAATATAGCACCTTTCTTTCTTTAAAATTGCTTATGTTGATTAAAATTAAAAACTAAGCACAGATGTGAATTCCCATTTTCCTGATTTTACTTCCATTACAAAAACTGTGCAGATTTTCAACACATAGAATACCCTCCCTTATGAAATTCAATGATTTTTCATTATTTAGCAAAACAAACATTAATTCTCACCTAGATAAGCATTTTATCAGTTAAAACATTCACCTTCTACTTTTGTTTTAAACTGCCATTGAAAACAACTTTCATCTGCAACTGCAGTTCAAGTTGTATTCATCAGGCACATGTTGGAAACTCTGTTTGCACTCAACTATTATGCACACCGAAGTGAAACATTGCAACCTGAACTAATATACAGAGATAATAGAAGTAATCTGACAGAAAATATACTCTTTAGTTATATAACCTTGGTAGTCCTGAACAGTGTTTAGCTGCTTTGGTTAGCTGCTCTTCTGTCTCCTATGCTAAGGATTGCAAAACAGACTCTCAGCACTGAATCAACTCATAAATGAGAAAATGAATAAAAGTAAACATGATGTCTACATCAGTATCACAGTGACACACTTTACAAAAATAAATTTCATGCAACTTTTTTCTAATCTTCAGTCTGTACTTGCAAAATACAATGTATCATCAGCAATAGTATAAAGTCCAGAAGATACACAGCCTTCTGATAGGCATAAATCTCTAATCAGCAAAAGACTAAATTGTTTAGGGGAAAGTATTCTGGTATACTAGCTAAGGAGACAAATAGTTTGGTACAGCAGTTAAGGCGGCAAAAAAAGAAGAAATGTCATTAGCACATGGACAGAAGGCAACTCAGGTGGACCTTTTGTTCAGGAAGCATCCATTAACTTGATAGTTGCACAAAGTGTCAAGAAAAAAAAGGTAAATCCAATTCATTTCAGATTATGCAAAAAATGCTACTTTAATTTGGAATAAAGAGAGAACAGTAGAAGGCGAAATTAACGAGGAAAAAGAAAATCTCAGCAGATATTTCTGAAGAGTCATTCCAGTGAATTTCAAATGGTATCTAAATTATTTCAAAATAAGGGGAAAGTAAGATAGTCTTTTCTGCCTGCTATCCTGAGAGAAATGGAGGATCATGAAAGGATCCTGGAAGACTTCTAGTACTAGTGTGTTTTGCTCTACATATCTGCCCTGTGCCTCCTTCTCTCTTTTTATAAGTTTGCTTGAGTTTGCTACCATGTACCCTCCAGAAAAAGGATGTGATCATTAGCTCCAATATAAGACTATGAATAGGAGGAAAAACTGAAAGACTTACCCGTTGATGACACCATTTGAGTAGCCTAAATGTTCAGCGAAGGACTCCTGCAGAGTTATAAGCAATAAACAGATTACAAACCATACAGGAACCAAAAATGTTGCATCCTTACGCAAATTAAATTAAATATATGAGTGTTGGGGTTTGAGTTTAATGATGATTGCACTCCTGGAAACCACCTTGTAGCAACAGTGCTCTGCTTCATGTTTTCCTGTATTATTATTTGAAACTCATTCTTTGCAGAAGTAACTTCTGCATTTTACCAGATTACAAATGCACTAGAACTCTAATTCTAGAAGATCCATTTGCAACTTACTCAATTTATTTAACCAGCATACAAGAGAACAAAGAGTGAAAACTACAATGATAATACATCACAGTAGGAACTTCATTATCCATTTATAAATGTAGCTACATTCCAGATATTTATGACAGTTTCTATGATTCCAGATATACTATATTTTATGTACTTTAGGTCCTATTGAGAGATGTTATATAGATAGTACATTTTTTCTGAAAAAACAAGGTGGATGGAATAGGACAATTTAATTGACATCGTAAAAGATTAGTTCAAAATGTCATGTGTTGAATCTTTTTAACTGCTAATTAGATCTTTGTAAGACTCCTAGTGTCTATATATCACATATTTAGTATATGTGTAGACCAAGTTGCTCTGGAAATCTTAAATTTACAAAAAAACCTTCACTTTTTAAAAACACTGTTCCATAAGATTAAATGCTTTAAAACTAGGCTTTGGATTAACAAGAGAAAGCTGGGAGCTGTTGACTGTAATGGTTGTTTTTTTCAAATGTGTCCTTTCCAGCATAAATTATGTAGACAGAGATGCTCCCTCCCACACAGATACACTTCTACAGCAGTTTTCTGTTATGTTAGCCACCTGAATAAAAACAACCCTCAAAATCAAAGTGGTCAGTCTTACCTCAATGTGCTGAAACATGTATGGATGATTGCATATCTTTCTCAGTTGCATGATAGTATTCATTAGAGTTTTTGCCCCGCCTTTTCCCTATGGGTACAAACAACAGAAAACAAATTATTAATTTCTTAGCTTATGAATAAAACTTCCGAAAAAATTTTTATCCCAAACCTGAATACTGCGTCACTAATTAAAAAAAAAAATCCCAACAACCCCTCCCCAAAATTAAAAAGAAAAAGAAAACAAAACAACAAAAATCCAGAAGCTATTGTGCAGTTGTGCTGTATAAATTCACCAGACCTAATGATGCTCTGCAATGAAAAAGGAGGACCTGGAAGTAATCCATAAAGTGCATTATGTTTCTACCCACAGTATTCATGGAGTGAAGCAGAGCATCCACTGTCCTCCTTATTTATACTGTTTACTTTGAAACCACACAAACTCCATCTGGTCTGAATCCTCTAACAGGAAACAACTCTAGCTGGATGCTTTTCAACTCCACAGTATCTTCTCCAGTCTGTTAACTTGACAAAATGGGTTTCTCACTCCAGGCCAAGTAAAACACAGGGCCACAGGTGCTAAAAAGCTAAAGATCACCAAATTCAGGAGTCATCTTCTTGTTAAAAGAAATGTAGTCTCAAAACCTACACTGCAATTAATCTTTCTGTAGAACCAGGACACATATCAACCCATGTGCTAGACCAAACTGTACAGTTAAAACTAACTGCAACTGGTAAATAAAAGTTTGAGAACATCTTATCATATTACCATTGCAAAAGAATTGCTACTTTCAGATGCCATTTGGCTTTGTTGCAACTTTATATAAATGTAATCAGAGTGGCAGCAATATTCCAAGTTTATTGTATTACTAACTCAGATTGACTTCAAACAATATAGCAATTTCAAATTGTAAAACTAGGGGAGAATACAGTACTCGACCATAATACATACTAGTAATATTCTAATCTTTCCTGGAAAGTACACTGAAATCATAACTGAAAATCATCTATGGCAGAGATTACCCATTTGAAGCGGGCACTCCACACATTCAAAACTTGGTTTTGTTCTTTTCAAAGTCCTCTCAAATTTGCTCCAAAATGTAGTTCATATTTATTATAAATGTAATTTCCTAGAGCTTTCCAGCTTAACGAAGTCTCTCTAATCTCAGCTGGGTCCAGGCCATAGCTGCAGAAAGACAGGATTTTTTCCTAACACAGTAGTTGTTTGATCATTGAAGCCAAGTGGTCTTAATAACTGCCTCCCTCTGCTGTCAACAGGTAGCAGCAATAACAGAGCTTGATGAAACAGCTAAAGAAAAAGATTATTTAAGAGAGGGTGGCAAGAAAGGAAAAATTTTAGACCCCTGGGAGAGAGGAAGGAGAGGGAGGTGTTCAGAAGACAACAAAGGCAATTTGAACTGGTTAAGCACAAAGTAGAGTGGAGAAGCTCATACAAAATGGAATTTTTAGGACAAAATTAAACTGCAGCACTACATTAAAAATATAACCGAGGAACATAAATTAATGTCTAAAAGGTACTCAAACCATGAAGATGAGTTCCAATATCCAGTGAAAAGAACCAGCTTTGTCTGGACTTCTAATTAAGAACCAGCAAAGAAAACAATTTGACTGCATAAAACTAGAAGGGTAAAATAAGATACTGAATGGAAAAAGTCACCCACTGTACCAAGGCAATCTGAAAAATGATTACGGGTAGACTGTATGTGCTAACTGCACTGCATCAGTAATATATATGCAAGAGGGTGCAAACTCAAACTGTTACACACACTAGGTGTTCTGCAGTGCCCGTTCAAGATATTTCACATTTACTACAGTATTTCACATTTGTTATAATGTGGAAAGTTAATTAATGGCAACTTCCTTACTCTGCATTGACTGGATCAAGTCCCATGATGACATAATCAACATTTACTAACACATAGTCTAAATCTAACTACATGACTTTGAATCATACCGTTCTCTTAAAGAACTTCATCATCAACAGTTCTGTAAGTATGAATGCAAGTGTACAGCCCTAGTTGGCTGAAATAACACTTAACTAATCGCTCTGAAAGACAAGATGAATGACCTTCTGTAGCCATTGCCGCCACAATCAGAATTACTCAGGATAATTATTGAATTGAACTCAGCTAAAGGAAATGCTGGTTTTTTCTCAAACATTTGCTGTTTGCAGAAAGGCACTGCAACTACAGTGAATACAAGTCATATCTTGCCCTTGTGAAAAGAGAGCATAAGCTGCAGTCTTGTAACTCAAAAAAAAGCATGCCTGATAGAGCTTTCTTTTCCCATGACATACCTGTGGTAAGAGCCTACATACTGATTTTAAAGAGAAACAATATGGTTAACGTGTTTAATCATAATACAGTATTTCCTACGTATTTTAGCCTTTTTTTTGTACCTTCTTGTCTTTTTCAGAACCATCTGTGAGAAGGATTCCCTTGGCCTGCATGTGACGGTACAGGATCTTCTGAAGAGCTGACATATCACATTTGATCACATATTCCACCTGGTGTAAAAGAAAAACCCAACCATAAACACACTAACATAACAGTATTAATAGGATCTAACTGCAGGTTCTTGTCATTTGAAAACACAAAACAAAGCAACTACTAATCTTTTATCTGTACCCTAACACCACACAGAATTTCTTGCTTGCAATCCAACTGCAAGCACAGCAATGAGCATCTCAAAAGATTATCTGTGAGTCACAACTACTATGGGACAGTTGGATCCTAAGAATGTAACTGCAGGATTACCCAACATATTTTTTAATCTCATTCTGTAATTCTGAAAATTTAAAAAATAGTTTTTGTTTTATTCTATGTTTAACATGTAATTAAAAAGGTATTTTGTGTGGACTTTATTGAGTTAAACATTATAAAAATACCACCATTGTATATGCAACAAATAAGCATCCCTCACAGTGTCTAATTAGCATAATGCTTACCTAGGCTGTCATAGAAATATGGCATTTTCCCAATATCCACTAAAACACAGTGAATTAATCAAGTACTGTATGACCCCTACATTCAACCTGATTTGTTGTTCAGCTTTGTAAAACTGTATTTATTAAAGTAGTTTTTAACTGCACACTAGATTTAGACACAGCAATACGAAGATTTCATAACGCAATTTAACCCATTTCTTTTTCTATCGTCCCATTTCCAGATTACATTCACTGTGTGCCAAATAAAAACAGTCACATAATAAAATCACACTAATACCTACAAATCTTTCAAGTTGTGACTAGAAGACAAAGCATAATCCTCCTAATATTTAATAAATAAATGGAAAGAAAATTATCAGATTATCTTCTTCCAAGAAAGACAGGAGTATGAACTCCCTAAAGAGAAGTGACTTCCTTCAATGTCTTCTTTACCAAGATTTGCAAGATAAAATGAACCTGATTAACAGGCTTCAGTCCACAAGTTCAGTCCTCATGGTGGGATGAACTGCTTTTTTCCAGACAAAGAAAACAAAAAGAAACATGGTTCTCTGAGTACCAGTGTGTATGCAACCTGAAAATCCTCCTTCTCCAATGCCTATTCATGGATTTATGAGTTACAGCGGCTTGATTTCAGTATTATGTACAAATGCAAGCATGTTTCATTCTCAAATAAATGTTTCTAGGGATATAGAGAACTTGATATTTCAAGGAACAGGAAGTCACAACAGTAAAAGCGTTCACAACGTTATAAAGAGGAAAAAATTTTCTTTAAATGCTTTTCCTTCGTGTATTGTCAACAAGCATGTGTACAGAGTTCTTCACTCATCTAGCCAGTGTTATTCAGCTCATAACATACCTTACAAATATTTCATTTTGGTATGGTTTTAGTTCTGTTGACCCTTGCACCAAATTTTCTTTAGTATACCTTCAAATTCACTTTTTTTATTTAGTTGCTGTTGTTATTCTGGGAAGAGTGATGTAGCATTGCAGAGCAGGACATGGTACAACAAGATGAATTGGTCAGCAATAAAAACAATGACCTTTCAAATCAGAAGGTAATTTTATGTTCTGAATTAAAAAGCTACTAGTTAAAAAAAAAGGTGCAATTTCAAAAAGTAAATTCACACAAATTCTGGAATAATAATGCAGGACCAAATTCTGCCTGTTTTATAAAGTCCAGTAGTCTTTTAGGAATTTCAGTGAGCTAGCCAAGGGAGCAAAGTTCAACAAGCATAAGGAGGATGCGACAGGACAGAGTCTTATCCTCAGTCTGTGGCTGACTCACAAATGGAAATCAGACTCTATGGAAAGAGATCACATGTCTTACAATGATGACAACAAACAAAATTAAAGCTGTAAGACTGGTACGGAATTCTGAGAATTCAGAAACTTCAGGTATTCAGGCTTCCTCAACGGCTAGCTTTCTCTGAAGAGTTATAAACAAACCAATCAAGGTAATAACAAATGCTAAAGAAGTCCTCTTCTGAAAAATAAATCTGAAGAAGGAACACTATTCAATGCTTAAAAAGCAATATTAAACCCTTTCCAAAACTCCTCTTATTGCAAACCTTTTCTGGCAGTTGAGACTCAACCTCTTTCTTCAATCTTCGCAGCAAGAAGGGCCGAAGTACTTTATGGAGACGACGGATGATCAGAATAGTTTCTTCCTCATTTAAGTCCACCTACAGAAGTTTAGAAAAGTCACTACGAGGCAATTCAGTGTATTAGGCAATGTCTTCTCTCACATGAAAGGCTAAGTACATGCAGTAATTATTTGCATCTTACAACCAAAGTGACTCTGAGTCAAAAAATACAGTGATATTAAAATTTTCTGGTAATATAAAAAAGGTGACTTTTAGTTATCTTAACTCCCTAAGTACCAGGGAGAGACTAACACTAATCCTTCTGTATAAGCTCCTTTCTGTTATCAGAGGAGCTTCAAACTGGTTTGTTTCTGATCTTTTAAAAAAAGAACCACAGTACCCTTTCTCCAGTCATGGCAAATGGGGCATTGAACCACTGTTCAAAGGTGCTACAGCTCTTGAAAATGGTTGGCAGGAGGAAATTGAGAAGAGCCCAAAGTTCAGGCAGTTTGTTCTGCAACGGAGTCCCAGTCAGCAGTATTCGCCTAGGGGCCACATAGTGAGTATTCAAGACCTGAGTCAGCTTGCAGTGATGGTTCTTCATTCGATGGCCCTCATCTACTATCATGTATTTCCACCGAATCTGAAGGAAAAAGAAGAAAAGTTGGCAAAGTTACAGCAGGTCAGACATTGTCCAGTTCCTCCCAACAGGTATAGAGCAAAAATATTTCAAGCCTGAGACACTAGTCACTCTCAGCTGTGAGGAAAGCCAAATCAAGCATTATGCAAATACCAGCGCCCTTTTAAGCAGCAAATACAGAGACAAACACTAGGTATGCTCAATCTGATGTTGAATTCTGTCTGGAATGGCAACAGCAAACAGCAGATTCTTTCCATTTCTGGGAAAGAGATTAGAATCAAGGCCAGAAGATGGTTCACAGGGGAAAAAAAGAGACCACAATAACTCCAAATAAATCTGTCTGCAAACAAGAACCTTGAAAGGGGACAAAGCATTTTCAGACAAAGTAAGTATGCTCACAAACAACAGCAACCCTGACCTTTCTTTCTTTTCAGCTAATCCTGTACTTTCAATTAAGAACAAAGCAGCATAACTAGTCATCTCAGTTACTGCATTTTCATCTTAAGTTTCTACTTAATATGGAAGTTTAAATGCAGTCACAGCAGATATTGAATGATGTTGCTCAAGCTCTCTCTTACCACCTGTACTACAACATGGATAGTCAACACAAGTGCCACACTGACCATATGATTAGGAAGACCTTGGTTTGTCCTTTCAGAGGTGTACCTAATTCCATTTCCCAGGACAGGGTGAGTGGCTGTCCTTCGTATCTTTCAGCAAGAGTGGGAAAAACTAGACGAAAAGAAATACTCCGCAGTCTCAAGCTGTTTTCAAGGATTCTGAATTATACTATGCACCGCTTTTGTATCAGAGAGGACAAACAAGTAATCTAATTATGCAGAATGGAAGAGACAGAAAAAAAAGTGAAAATGAACAACAATGGGACAGGAGTACCATACGGTTTCTCTATATAGCAAAATACCTCTTTAGTCTGTTTTGTGTGCACATGAGTACAATAGTTTTCAATTTAATTCATTCCACTTGAGGCACACCTGTAGACAGTCAGTGAATGATAGCAAATTCATGATACAGGTTACTATTTACTCATAAAGTAACCACATAGCTGGAAAGGCTCAAGTAAGAGATGTTCAGGTTAGAAACAACAGAAAAAAATTAAAGTCACTGCTGCAAATTAGGGCTATATTATATTACACAGAGGCGAGAAAAGTCATGTTCTTCCAAGGACAGGCAGGTATACAGACAGAATTGCACAAAGGAATTAATCCTCTGGCTACATTCAGGAAATTCCTTTTGTTCACATAGGGAACAGTTGTGACCGAGAAGGGCTAACTTTTACTGCAGGACAGAACAATGCGACCTTCCCTATAAAACAAAAATGTATTTTGTGGTATGCACCATTTGAAGGTGTCTTGGTCTTGCTGTAAAGAGATGATAGTCTATTACCTTAGCAAGGATATGTTTGTCCTTTATTATGTACTCGTAAGTAGTTAAAAGAACATTAAATTTTCCACTTCGAAGCTGAGGAACAAGGGAGCGCCGCATTGCAGGTGTACCCTAAAACAGAGAGAGAAGTTAGTAGTTACTCTTTATTCTGATGAAGAAAATACTCTTTTTTTTAATGAATTAGCAGACAATGAGTAACTACATCAACTTGTAATCCTACAGTTCTGTAAATAACACAATGATACATTCCAGACTTTGAGTGCTTTCCCTGAACAGTTGCTAGACTGTAAAGCTGTTTATGGGGGGCATGAAAATATGTAGCCAGCAGCCTAGCCTCCTTACAAAATTGTTTGGCCATATCACTACTGCAGTAGGCAAACAAGAAAGTATTCAGCTATGTTTAAAATGTGAAGTAGTCACCATCTGTATTAGTCTCACCAGAAGCCTTGCAATTTGATAATTAACAATTTTATTCCGCATTTTTTACAGTTGTTTACAAGTCATTTTCTTCTAGTCTTTTACCATTTATTATAGTCTTTTTAAGTTTGATTAATTTCATGCTTAGTACCCAATATACAACCAAAATCTGATGAGCAAACAGTTTAAATGCATGCAGAGACAGTGGAAAAACTGGCCCTAGTCTCATTCCTGTAATTTTGTTGTCATATAAAAAGCAAATCAAACCTTGTAAGATATCTTCACCACAGAAGGAGCCCATTTGTCAAATTCATATGTCCAATTGGATAAGGTCCTATCATAGAAATTATAAAGAAAAAGTAACACATTTCATCATTTGCAGGTCAAACTTTATAAATGTTTCCAAGTGGTTGCCAGCTTTTCAACACATTTTATGTAATCCAACACCACAAATAACTGCATATTTTTAAACATGCGCTTTATATACTGTAGTATAATACAAGCATCTCAGAGGGAAGCAAGCACAAAAAATGTGTGAAACACTCTCAGTTTTTACTAAGGGGTCTCTTTGAAACCAGTAAGAGTAGTGTTTTACATGCACCTTTGGAGCATATTGAGGAAAAGAACAATTACTCTGAAGAAAACAACAGATTTGTAAGTTCTTTTATACTACTTATCATCCAAAACCATCAGAAGACAACAACAGAAAATAACCTCGAGGTTTTTCAGCCGCTTGCTTTTTCCCCCCCCTTCTTATTGGACCTGTGATGGCAGCAATAGTAGCTATTTAGAAAAGGCAGAGAAAGGCAGCTTTCAAAATGTATGCAAGAAAGAAGTTTTAGCATCCCTCTTCTAGAAACATAAAAAAAAGCATTACAGAGTACTTACAAGAAATATCGTATTTTTACTGTACCCATGTGAAAATTGACATTAATCACACTTTCCCTTTATTTTTAACTTCCTTTTACTTTATAGATCTTCTCCTAGATGTTTCACACTAGAGCTCATAATTCATAATCGTACAATTAGGCACAGCTGCGGCATTTGTCTTAGTCTATCAGTTAATACCGCAGCATTGCCAGAAGGCAGGACACCTCAAAAGAAATCAAGAGATGACCACAAATCAAATTATTCCTAATCCTGCAACAAATCTGCATGAGCAGGAAAACTGGAGGACAAATCAGCTAGTGAAGAGGCCAGGGAGCTTCTGCACATCAGTCAAGTCACACAAAAATGAAGCACACAACCCTCAATATCCTACATTAGTTTTACAGTGCCTTGCATCCAAATCACTAAAACCCACACCACACCTTTGGAGAAACGAAAATGCATTACAAGTAATCTATAAAACAACCATCAAACTAAGGAAAAGTCAAAGTGGGGCAGTGCAATAAACACAATCTGAACACCTGACAGAAGCGTGAATATCACTCATCAAGGCTATATATATCCAGGGCTAGCAATATAGTACTTAAAAGATCATCCAACCTCATTAAAGCATGCTTAGATAGTATCAGATGAAGTGCCAGCTGTTTAAAGAATTAAGCAACAGATTTTTAATATCAGAGTTAAAAGATGAACAGAAAACTACATGCATGGAAAGAAAAAGCATCCCCCTCTAGTGGCTTAAGAGTGAATTAGAGTAAATTCAAACCACTCAAGCTTTCTGATCTTGTCAGTGTGCTGCATTCCAATAAACCAATCCACAATGCTTAGGATGCCAATGCCAGAAAGAGATCCGTTACTTACGACAAGGGTACAATGATGAGATAGGGGCCATTGAGTCTTTTGTGCTCCATCAGGTAAGTAATGAGTGCAATAGTCTGTATTGTCTTTCCTAGTCCCATTTCATCAGCTAAAATTCCATTCAGATTGTTATTATAGAGTGAAACCATCCATTCCAGTCCCTGGAGCTGAAATGAAGAAGAATAATTTCAGTTATTTAAAACTCACACAAGTAACTAACATCAGTAGTACAGAATCAATGTTCTGACGTCCATGTTTACATACATGTTGCATTTCCTGTAGTAACACTATATGCATGAGACCCCCTGTCTATCCTTGCATGGAAATCATCACTCCTGTTTAGCAGAGTCTGTAAGATGAAGTTGGATTTCATACATCATTCATACAGGGAGGTTTTAGTACTGCACACAAAGCAACAGAGGCACTCACATGTAAGGCTGATGAACACCACTGCAAGAGTTTGTTCTTCAATTTCAGCTGTCAAATGATAAAACTTTCATACCATTTGCCTGTGTCAATTAAAATCTTTCAAAACCAAAACCATCAAATCTGCACAAAAACATGTAAGCCTCATCCTTGCCAATTGCTTCACTGGTATGCTAAAGCACTTATAGCACATGCCCATTTAGTGCCTGCTGTCCAAACCTCCATGTGTCAAAGTAGGACAACTTCATCCAAATATGCCTTGTGTATAAAATTCCAGAATTGGAAGGATGCCAGGGTACTGTAGCTTAGCAATGTCTACGTATCAGCATTTCACACTCCAAAGAATACTTCTAGAAAGCACTATTCCCTTGTCAGACAGAATTTCACATATGCATATATCACATTAATGATGGACATGTGAAGTAAGTTTCTGCTTCCAAGATTCAGACTTTTGGTATGTCTCATGGAGAGAGCAGAAGATTAAGTGGCCTGAGAAAGTTCAGAGAGAAAACTCTACATGTCTCAAGTAACATTCTGCTGTCCCTGGGAGACAGTATGGACTGATTCACATTTATGTATTAAATCACCAGGAGTTGATCAGAATTTGTACTGCCACTGCATGTCCCACTTACAATGTAGCTTCAGAATCGAGAATAGGAAAGCTATCGTGTCTGCATCATTATTCTTTATTTTATGTGGATACAGAAATCATGTTCTGACTAGAGAAAATATGCACGTTTAGTTTCCTAGAAAGTTGTACAACTGCAGAACTGTCGAAAACAGGTATCAAGGACATTTTCAATCACAGGTGAATCTAGCTTATGTCAGATACGGAACTTTCTAGTTACTAAATCCAGTGAAAATCTGTAAAGAACATGTGACACTAACATAGTCAACTATTTTTCTTATTTCCAAATTGTATCATGACTGCACTGAAGTACTAGAATCTTAATTAAAAAATAAAATTTTAAACTTCTAAATACTAAATACTAAATACTGGAAGAAGGAAAGTATTCTTAATCCACCACGAATTAAAACAATAAGAACTGAAATTACAGTTCAATAAGAAGGATAGCAAAATCAAAATACTATTCATGTGCAATGAAAAAAAAGGTAGAGGTATATGTAGAAAGTTGGTATTATTATTCAAGCAGTATGTATGAAACATTATCTATGATAGATAACTCTCATTGCTTTGTCCGTAGTCCCAAATTCTAACCTACTAGAGATCTTGTATATCTTGACAAACTTTCAGTTTGCCACTTGAAATACCACACTGAAATGCTGGGCGTAATTCCAAGTTTTAAGTATTTTAATCATTTCTCACCTGATAATGTTTTAGTGTGCCATTAATAAGAAGGGAAGACTGCTTTTCCACTCTTTCTGTGATTGCATGAGCAACGGTGTAGTAGGACTGAGATCCTCTAGCACTATATTGCATGCTATATTCATCATCCACGTCTTGTTTGGCTGTCCTGGAAAGCAGAAAAAGAGCTTTGGTGAATTCCCACAAACAAATAATTTTTTGACCATAGCTTACATATGTATGTCTAAAGAAACAGTGCAAGTCCTCCACTGAGATGAGTACACCAAAGGGTGCAGCATTCTTTATAAACAGCACTAAACTAAATGATTGTGTTCCTTCTCCAGCAGATATTCATTCCAGAGAAGCTTCCAAAACTCAGTGTAATCTAGAGAAAGCTACTCTTGTGAAATGCCACCATAAGAAATCACAATTCCTAACAAAAACCAGCACCTAAAGAACACTCACTCAATGATTTGCTTTGCGTCTTTCTCAGAGACTTCCTCACTGTTAGGATCCAGGAGTATCTTCTCATCTGCTTCTAATCTGCTTGATTCTTCCTCCTCATCCTACAGAATACAGAAAGAGAACAGAGGTGGCGGGAAGCGCAACATGTTCCTTAGTCATACCTCCAACCAGCATTCACATACTAGTAACTTTCGTTGGTCAATGCTTTATGACACACATCTGAATGTCACTTATTCTGCAATGAAATTGCAGTGCAGCATAACAAGATGATTAATTTTGGACATATATTAACCAACAGAAATACTCTGAAATAAAATCTACTTCCCCTTTAATGATCTTACTTTCAAAAGGCTTTTTCTAAGTACCACGTTTATGGACAGGATTCTAACACCATGTTTATTTTTATACCATATTCTAAATGTGTGATAAAGTAATAAAAAAAAAAACAACTTGAAAGTCTTGAAAAACTGTCAAGAACTACTATTCTAGGCTTCTAGTTTCTTAACTTTTTAAACCCAGTTATTTTTACTCTTTTTAAGATAGCCTGTCTTTTGGCTACAGTTGCAACAGATCGCGAACAACTTAAAACCTCTGTAAAGAAGTAAGATTGTAAAATCTGAGGCCCTCCTCTCCTGTATTAATACTGAAAGTCATACAGAATTACATTAGCAGAACAAAGGCACATCACACAGTGCAGTCAGTTTCAGTGGTCACTTGGTCTAGAATTGTAAAGACTGCCAAACTTATGAGATCTGAATTCTATACCTAGTTCTGCCACTAGGCTGTTGACTGAACATGGCCCTTCTCTACTCCTTACTTCTCTGCTGCTTTAGAAAGTACTAATCTGAAAAGTGCTATGCAAGTATCAGTATTCATTATTCACGGTACCTAATATTATGACCCTACAACGTTGGGATCGTTGTGTGTGTTAATTTACAAATCCTTTTTAGAATTTTTGTAACAATAGTATTTAAATCACCATTAAAGTACTGAACCAAATACGCTTACCCTGAGCAGTCTGAATGTTAATCCCTGCTATAATTCCTAACATTTTAATAAACTTAATATATAAATAATAACCATGTTATTCAGAATTGCATATAAAACCTCCAATGTGTAAACTTTAAAGATGTTGACTTTATTCAGAACAATGCCAAAATGCTGTCTTTTCTGAGATATATTTTAATATAGAAATCTGCTCAATTCTCTGGTTTACAATTATTAATAGTTGAGAGTAAAATATTACTCTTAACCATGATTACCAGTTAGGCATTTACAGCATATATAAAGAGCACCTGCTATGAACAGAGAATTACAAAATCAGTTAATTTTCCTGTTTGTTTTAGTCTTAAAGCACTTACACACCTGTTAGCATTTCCCCTCTCCTCCTTATGAAAAGGGGGAAAATATCATATGAAATAAGTACTTGTTTTTACTGTTTTATTTGTCACAGTTTTTTTTTTTTTAAAGATACATACCTCCTCCTCATATTCAGAGCCACTTTCATCTTCACTGTCTGATCTGGGAGCAACTTCATAGCTGTACAAAGATGACAGAAATATCATGAATTACAGTTAACAAGAGGAGGGATTAGGTCAAATACCTCTCCTACTCAGCTTATGTAAAATAAAGAACAGGTAAACAAGAAAAAATGTATGAAGAATATCAATGCAAATAGAAAAAAACAATCTACTTGGTATGGTAACTACTTACCCAGGGTTCATCTCCAGCCAAGCATCCAGCTGACTTGCTTTTGGTGCCTCTGGTCCAAGAAGAACTTTGCCTGTTTCAGTGTGAGTCACTTTAACAGGAAGGTCACTCATCTGACTGCTCTCATCTATGGGCTAAAAAATCAAATGAAATTTTATACCATAAGGCAACTGGACTTCAAGCCTATATTACATAACAAAAAGAACTAACAGGACTTTCAAAATTCCAGATCTGAACAATCAGTAAATTTTTGTTACTAGAAGCCCCTCTTTCACACAACTATCAAGCAAACACTGAGTGTAACATAGTCTACGTGACATCCACAAATATATCAGTGTATTCCAAGTAAATTAGCAAGAACAGCATGGAAAAGAACACTATTGGTTTTTGTGAATCAAAACACAAGGTATGTATTCTAACAGGCATTTAATTGTGTTATTAATACCAATAGACATCTGTAACAGAAAACATACAGTGACCTTATGACCTTTTTGCTTTTTACTGAGAAACAAGGATGTAACAATTTAGTTAGCTTTTTAAGTAAAGGCCTATTTTAAAGATTCACCATCCTAGCTTATTCAACTAAGCTGATGAAGCACCTACAAAACCAAAATCTTTTACTTATTCTGGTGCTGTAATGAAACCAGAACAGTACAATTATTTTTTCTGTTATTTCTTTGCCCTGTTTAATCACAGATTTTTTTACATTGAAACCTTTTTGCCTTTTAATACTGTTTCTGCTGAAGAATCTTGTCCAAATACATACAATCATAAACAAGAAAAACTAATTCTGAAATACACTGACTGACAAAGTATAAAACTTGGGCCTTAGCCCAAGGCCTTCAGCATTTCCATAAATACTGAAGTTACAGGAATGTTATGTGCATTTTCCTTGTGCAACCATAAGTATATTATTTTGATAAAACTCTAACTATATCATAAGTATCACTTGCAAGTACAAAAAAGAGTAGAAGTAAAACAGTAAATACAATTCTAAAGTCTTTATAGAAAAATGAAATTAAATCAAGAAACTGCACTAACGGAATAGTTCTGTTAGCATATGCTCTGCTACTGAATGAAAAATCTTATTCTAAGAACAACACAGAAAAATTATTCATATCCATTTACTTCTGAGGAAGAAAGAACTTAATCCATCATAATACTATACTTCGGAATGTGACTGAAAGGTGATTACGTGCTATGTCAACAATGTATTTTTATAAAGATAAGAAGACAGACTATATGGCGTTTATGAGCTTCTATCAGGAAGTAAATTATCTGTACACCCACTGTAAGAAAACCACTTATTTTAAGCATATTACAAAGTTGAGAGGGAGACTTCAGCATATGAAGTGATGGACTCTACATATTTTTTCTTTTAGTCTTCAACTTTCTAAATAGTGACAGGCTAGCATAAATGTAATCTAGGTAATTTTATTCCTGGTTATAAACAACAGTTTTTATAACATTTGTGGTCATGATTTTTTTTTTTGAAGTTATAGCAATGACACATAAAACAATCACTGGGAGGTTTTGTTTCTTTTTTTTTAAAAAAACCAAGCACAAAACAACAACAAAAGCAAGGGGAAAAAAAGCCCTTGTAAAATTCATACCTCTCCATCAGGACCAAGACCAGATGCCATTCCTTCTGCATTTTCTTCAGCCTTCTACAACGAATGGAGATTTGAAAAATACCACGGTCAGAATACAGGTACAGAAACAATACACTATATGATGTCAGCATTTTGTATTATGAATATGTTTTACTTATTTCTGAACAGCCTGGGATTCATATTATTTAAGGTGTGACAGATATGGTCAGAGACAGGCACAGAGTTACTACCACACATAAACTATTTACTAGTATTAAGAGGGTACCTACACATCTGTAGTCAGTGTTACACATCTGCATGTTAAGAAGTGGCTGGCTCACTGATTTTTTTGATTCAGTCCAAGTGCTCAGTTGCTTATAGCCTTCTCTAATGCAAATAAAATACATATTTATTTTCATGTGATTTACTATTAATTTCCCCTAAACTACCTTAATCTCTGTTTTGAAAATGTCAGCAGATATCACAGACTGTAAATTCATGCAGGGCATTTTTATCTTGGGTATACACTTTAGTTTTTTTTGGTCTGACAACTAATTAGAAGAAGAATTTTGGGAGTTCTTTACACTGTATCTAATCATCTGTAAATAACAATTACTCAAATTACAAACAAAAAGAACCCTAGAGTTCTTCACTGGAGTAAGCTACATTTTTTTCTCCCCAGGCATACCCCTAGGAAATAAGCATATCTTCTTCAAAGCCTGTCCTGATTTACCCTACTTAAAAATGAGGAAATGAAAGACATAGTTTGCTTCTTCACTCAAACAATTCTGAGAAAGAAAGGATATTATACAGCTTCTGCTTATGTCACAGTGATGAGCTCATAGCATTACAGCAAAGTATTATTTAGGATACCAATGTAAACAGATCATGTTAAGAACAAGAACAGATCTCTTAAATTGTGTTGTGATAACAACTTTCAAGTATCGTTAACGTATGTGATAAATGTAGATTATCCAGTTATTTCTTTTTTAAGAAGTATATCTGAGGAATAGCTGGTCTTCTGAATATTGAGATAATCCTTAATATCTGGTTCAGATCAAGTCTTGAGCTTTTTTCTTTGCCAATGAAGTCCATTATTCAAAGCATGAACTTCAAATGAACAGGTATTCTTTAATATACAGGAGAGGCTTATAAACATTTCACCAGGCTCCACTAACATCATTGCTTCTGATCAATACAATAGCTGATACTCAGCAGGAACAATAACAATATGAGCTTAAGGCTGCTTGCTTCAGCATTTCTAGGCAGTAGGTATGTCTACTGACAAAGTAAGGAACCAGAATTGAAGAGTGCAAATAAACAGAAGGGCAGAGTAAGTTATGAAAGCACCTATCTGTCCTTGGCCGAACACACTACATTGACTGAAGATATTTTTTTCTTGGACGAACAAGAGGGGTCCACTCTTTTGCACGAGACTGCTCTCTAATATATAAAGATTGTTACAGCTTAGCTACAGGCAAGGCAAAGAACACAACTTTGCCTTACAACTCAAATCACAAAAAAGCAGTAAGCATCAGTGCTGTTCACTGTGTGAAGACCAGAACCTGTGAGAACAACCTACAGTTAAAAAACAACTTTGGAAAGCAGAAGCACGCAATACTAACAAGATAAATGTAAATAATGTCAGTTATCTTGTACTTTTATTCTGGACTATGCAAACAAATCTTTAATGTTGACAATTTAATCCTTGACAAGAAATAATGACAGGGAATCTCTTGCACAGGCTTCATACTGAAAGGCTGCAAAGCAAGTTGAACTTGCCTATCAGACGAAAATTGCATATAGAGTATTTTTTTCTAATCCATGACTACAGAAGGAAGCTGGAGACAGAAAATGCAAGTAGAGGAATATGGAAAAAGTAAAGAGGGAAAATCTATCGAAGATTTCCAGAAACTCCATCCCACAGAGAGAATGGACTAATCTCAAATTTTATTCTTGCAATAATATAGGGTTCACTTGGATATTCTATAATGTCAGTCTAGCAAAGATTAGAAGTATTTCTTCACCATCTACTTCTTCACTGCCATTTCCCAGAGGGAATCCTAAGAACTCTCTTTTCTCTGTAAGTGCAAGATATTAACTATAGGTGTCAGTAGATCAAACTTTTACATGGATTACAAAACATAAAAGCCAAAGGACTAAATGGTGTGACTTGGAAAAAAGACACTGTGCCCACTAACTTCAAAGAGTTCTGCACCATGCAATGACAAATTCATAGAATTCTAAATTAAAATAAAGGGTAATATTTGTGTGAACTCCTTTATCCTTCTCACACAAGCAGAAGATTGCTGGAAAGAAGTGAATTACAAAAAAACCCTGCAGATGACCAAGACAGAGCAGAGGTGTTTTGTTGTTTTTTCGCTAATTTTCCTTTAGGTTTTAGATTTTATATACACTGAATATATATGGGGCATATTTCCCTTTAACTTCAGTGACAGAAAACTATGTCTTTATTGATGTGACTAGAAGATACTCAGTTTCTCATACATACTTCAACTAAACTGACATAGAAGGAGAACCATATCACAAATGTAGATTGTTGAAGAAAATATTACTTTTCATTAGAGCAATGCATTTATGCCACATGCTGTCTCATTAGTTACTATCTCTACTGCACACTCCATATGTTAAATCAGGCCTGTTCTCACTGGTAGTACAGGTCAAGAACCCCATTTAAATTACATTTTAACTTTGTAGACAGGGAACTGTTCCTATGTTAAGAACATACTCTCAAGAAAAAGTACAGAGATTTTTGAGAGGGCAGGAGAAAACACGAACTATTTTTTAGGCCATTAATGTTCAAAAAAAAAAAAGTATTTCTTACATGCTGGTTTTTACTAGCATATTTTGAGTGCTGCTAGTAAACCCTGTACACATAATGTTTATATTTCTATCACTAATTAGTAAAAACCCAGGTACAGAAATGGATTATAAAAATCCTTTTACCCATTCTGCAAGAGATAAAAGGTACTCTGAGGTCACAAAAAGTGACAAATCATTCCTTAACGACTATTTCACACACAGAATTATTTTTTTGAAAATTGCACTGGTTCAAGTTTCAATAAGTTTCTCTTGCAGAGTAAAACATTTCATACAAAGACATATAATTTTGAAAAGTTTCAATTAAAGATTAAAAATACACAATGAACAATGCTACTGTCAAATTACCCACTTACTGTAATAAAACTACACAAGTTTTTTTCTCTGTATTCATTTCCAATGGTCCTACAAAATGGACTGAGCCAAGTGTAGAATGGGGAAGTTTAACACAGGTGCCCTGCATGAAACAGTTAAACAAACCAGACTCTTCCCATCTTCGTCATAGGATGTATTTTTGATATACTGGACCCTTGTTGGGTACATTAATCCTAACTTACATGTCTGTCCCAATTTCTCCTGTAGAAAATTTATGAGCAAATTAATGTTACGAGCAAACTGATGTTAACAGTTCAGAATTTTACACTTCTGCCTCCTGCTCACCTTGAGTTAACAACAGCATATACCTATCTTAAAAGAAAGAGAGATATGAGGTCCCTCAGTGTTAAGAACTTGGCAGTGTAGATGTTTTTAGTCACTCTGGTTGGTATTTGTATGACAACTGGGCATCACTACGTTTATTAACGTTAAAATTGGATTTGAAGAAGAAATGGCTTGAAAATACCAGCTGTATCTACTTGCCTTCTTTCTTCTCCTTCGCTTCTTCTTCTCCTTGGCTGCTTGTGCCTGTTTATGCTCCCATACTAGGTTAGTCAAGTTAGCCACATACTCATCCGTCTGCTGCAGGAGATAGGCCAGGCGTCTATCTTTCTTTTGATCAATTAGTTTCCGGTAGCCTTCTTCATCTTCAGCCTAGCAATACAAAATAGGTATCAGTCATGACAGACATGCTTCTAAAGAAACACTATCCAACTCCTATTTCAATAAGCAAGTGCTATGTTAGGTCAGTACGATCTGCACAGACGGATGGCTAGATGGGTAAAGAAACTGCTGGATGATTAGACCCAGAGGGTCATACATTTGTATCAACAGATCACAGAATCATATGGGTTGGTAGGGACCCTGATGATAATCTAGTCCCAATTCCCTTGTCTTAGGTAGGGACAATTTTCACTAGACCAGGTTGCTCAAAACCACATCCAACATGGTCTTGAACGCTTCCAGGGATGGGGCATCCACAACTTCTCTGTGCAGCCTGTGCCAGTGTCTCCCCACTTTCACAGAAAAGATTTTCTTTCTAATACCTACTCATAGTATACTTTCTTCCAGAGAATCACAGAACCATTATTAAGGTTTGAAGACCTCCAAGATCATGGAGTCCAACCATCAACCCAACACTGCCAGGTCCACCTCTAAAACATGTATCACCAGCACCACATCTGAATGACCCTGAGAACCCTAAGGTCATGGGTTTGATCCCACTATGGGCCATTCACTTAAGAGCTGGACTCAATGATCCTTGTGGGTCCTTCCAATTTAGAATATCCTGTGATTCCAGAAAGTCTCTTTGCTTTCAACATAAAAAGCTTTCTGTTTATGTATTTCTGAGGGTGAGGAAGTTGGTAGATATGCAAGTTTTGAGTGATGTTTTTTGAACCTCTCCAGTCTATTCCAACGCTTGACAACCCTTTCAGTGAAGAACCTCTTTCTAAAATCCCATCTAAACCTCCCCTGCCACAACCGGTCATTTCTGCTTGTCCTATCACTTGTCACCTGGGAGAAGGGACCAATCTCCATCTTGCTACAACTTACTTTCAGGTGGTTAAAAACCTCTTTGAGCCCCCCTTTTCTCCCAGCTAAATAACCTCAGCTCCCTCAGCTGCTCTAAGACTTGTGCTCCAGACCCTTCACCAGCTCCATTTCCCTTTTCTGGACAGAATCCAGCACCTCAATGTCACTCCTGGAGTGACACACCCAAAACTAAACACAGCTTTTGAAGAGCAGCCTCACCAGTGCCGAACACATAGGGACAATCACTGCCCGGGTCCCGCAGGACACACTGCTGCTGATACAGGCCAAGATGTCACTGGTCTTCTTGGCCACCTGGGCTCACTGCTGGATCACGTCCAGCTGCTTGAACAGAACCCCAGGTCATTTTCCACCAGGCAGCTTTCCAGCCACTCCTCCCCCACCCTGTAGTGCTGCCTGGAGTTGTTGTGAACCAAGGGCAAGACCTGGCCCTTGGCCTTGTTGAACCCTGAACCAATGGCCTTGGCCCATTGATCTAGCCTGTCCAGATACATCTGTGGAGCCTTCCCACCACCAAGAGATCAACACTCCTTCCTGACTTGGCATCCTCCGCAAACTGACTGAGGGTGCCCTCATCCAGATCATCGACAAAGGTATTAAACAGAACTGCTCCTGGTACTGAGTCCTGGGGAACACCACTGGTGACTGGCTGTCAGGTGGATGTAACTCCATTCACCACCATTCTCTCAGCCTGGCTGTCCAGCCAGCTTTTCATCCACAAACAGTGCACCAGTCCACACCATGAGCAGCCAGTTTCTCCTGAACAGTGTTGTGGGGGACAGTGTCAAAGGACCACCACCCCTTGTTTTAGCACTATATGCCTACGTAAAAAGTCCCTCTTCAGCTTTCTTAGAGGTACGGGAAGGCTGCTCCAAGTTTCACCAGAACCTTCTCCAGACTGCACAACCCCAACTCGCTCAGCCTTTCCTCAAAGGAGAAGTGCTCCAGTCCTCTGATCATCTTCATGGCCCTCATCTGGACTTGCTCCAAGAGGTCTACATCTTGTCTTATGCTGGAGATGCCAGACATTGACGCAGTACTCCGGATGGAGTCTCTCAAGGGCAGAGTAGAGGAGGTCTCCTCTACTCCCTCAACCTGCTGCCCACGCTTCTTCTCAGGCAGCTCAAAATATGTTTGGCTTTCTGGGCTGCAATCACATACTTCTGGGTCCTGTTCACCTTTTCATCCACCAATACCCCCAAATCCCTCTCCACAGGGTGACAGAGGGTCATACTTCATCTGAAAACAATAAGAAGAGGGAAACCACAGGGGTCTATCCTGGATCACATTGTGTTTAACATGTCTTATCAGTGACACAGAGGAAGGGATGGAGGGCACTCCAGTCAAGTTTGCAGATGAAATGAAAATGGGGGATACCAATCAATATGCTCGAGGGCTGGGCTGCACCTCAGAAGGATCTGAACAGGCAGAGGAGTTGTGCCATTTCTGATGTTAGAGGTTTTCAAGACATGACTAAAAAAGCCTTGAGAAACCCAATGTTAACACTGCTTTGAGAAGGTGGTTGGTCTAAAGAGCTCCCTGACAATCTGAGTGACTCTGAGATTCAGAGACTCCATAATTCTACATAATTTGTACTCTCAAGACTGAAAAAAATCTAAAGCAGTTTTGACAAGCAAGGGAGGAAAATAAAATCAATGCTCCATCAGGCAGACTGCCATGTCCTGAAACAGAGATGTTTAATGAGTCTCCTTAGAGATGACTTTTCAAAGACATGAAGTACAGGTAACCCAGCAAGAGGAAGAACCCATATGGAGCTGGATGCAAACTTGCATTTAGTCTTTTTTCCAGTACGAATACAGATCATTTTGTTTTAGGCATCTTGTGAAAATTTTATTTTGGGCATATTTATCTACCATTGTTCTACTCTGGTGTTATTTCATCTTTGATAGAGGTCATTATGAAAAACATGATTCACCAGATAACCCTTATCTCTAAGTCTTCCTGGCAACTTCTGCATCCTTATGGAACTGTGTAAGTTTGTTGTTAGAAGTAAGACACACAAAGAATACTATTTTCATGTGCTGTGAAGATATACTGTAGCATGGAAAAGTAACATGGAAAGTAGCAGAGGTGCCTTTCTCAATTTTGGCTAAAACAAGAAATAAGGGAAGTAAAAAAATGCCTTAAAAAAACACGAGTAAGAAATACTTTAAAAGACAGCACTCTTGGAGATCTCCTGCCTTTCTAGAGAGACACCAGAGTTGCAGACAGTTAGCAAGAATAGCTATAATGTTCAAATTGAGCTTGCAAAACTGCTTGCAAATTTCTGGTGTAATGTTCAAGTCATCAAAACTATAATGCTCAAAACCCAAGTCTTCAGAAAAAATAAATTCCAATTACTATCACTGTTGTTACTAATACTACTGAATACACAGTCTTTGTAATCTAGCCAAGGTACTTCTTTCATACATTTAAGCCTGTCTTGACAGTATTTTTCTAAATCATACCCATTCCTGCACATGGCATATGTATCTACTACTGTTAATGAGCTGTGGACAATCACCATTTCTAATCACAGAAAATGAAGGGCAATTTGTGGAATGAATTCAACTGAAAAGATATCCAAAAGGTTTTAGACACAGTACATTGTCATAGACCATACCAGGCCTCTGAAAGCAGACAACATTTTAAAAAATCCTAGTACACATCTACAAACTCAAAATTTATCACAACTGGACTAACACTAAATAGGCAAAACAACCCCATTAACATAACACATAGACTGTATTTGCAGAAGGATTTAATTGCGCAGCAGGTGCAAAACCCTAAACTTAAAACGCCTGCTAAGTCCTGTATGTATGGTAAGAAATCAACCACAGTCTTGGTGAAGGTTTTTTAGGAGAAAGCACTGATTATCTGGAAGCACTGGTATACTGTGCCATTTCTGGACATTCAAATCTACTTCACACTTTTCAGACATCTTTATTACTAATCATACTGCATGTTTGATTTCGTATAAGCTTACCCTCACAATATACAAAAATATTTCTAAAATACAAATATTACTTTTATTTTAAATCAGCTCTTTTTTTGCTAATAGTTAACATTTTTATGAGCTAGGTAAGACAAACTGATGGTGATTACCTCTAATTATAAAAAAGCTCTATAGATCTGATTACAATGTAATTTTAAGAATGCTCTAGGGTCTACACATTCGTTATTCTCTTATTCAAGTTCTTAATTTACATTTTACATGAACTTTTATTTCAAAGTTTTTATCATTTTTATATTTAATTATCTCCACATTTCATTTTTTGATTTTTAAAACCAAACTGTTCAGTCCATGTTTATGGTGGGAAGAGATTCCGGACAGAGAGTAGCGTTTTGCATTGCATCGGCACCTCTATTAGATACTTAATGTTTTCTGTCACCAAGTTATGAAGTAAACTTGTCTATTTCCTTTCCATTCTATGTTGGTAAAATGTTAATAAAATGTTATTAAAATAGAGTTAACCAATGTCATGAAGCAATTTTTCCAACCCCAGTCACTAACATATTTCTACGCACACATTGATTTGTCTACAATTTAAATTCCAGAATTATTTTAACTTCTGAAATGCAGGCAGCCCCCTGACTGTTTCCACAATGTTCTGCAAAGATATGATTACACAGAAGCCCATCTTGCTCTGTCCAATGATACAACAGACACTGTGCATGTTTAAGGAAGGGAAAACTATAAAATAGGACCAACTATGGTCCTGAAGCATTATGGGTAGAACTGACTGCTGTTCACTCTTGATACATGCATTACTGCTATTGGTTAGGAATTTTCACATGTGGAAGAAGTTTTAAGTAAAAATTGTGGAGCAATACCATGAACAAATTATGGAATCATATGAAATCTTTAAAACTATAAACTCAGAATTAAAACACAGCCCAGTATTTGCAAAAATAGACCAATACCATTGCAATTATATAACAGTGCTAGTATATGAAGTTAATGAGATTAAGTTGATGTTATTCAGAAGTGGCTGTGCTGAGTTTTCATGTCAGTAAAAAACTCCAATTATTCCTATACAAAAGCCTTATAGAAGAAGGAGCTATAGGCTAAATCGAACAAGATCACATTCTCTACCATCAATAGAAACATACATAAACAAACTGTGGCAGTTTTAGATTTATACTTTTTGCATTACAGAGTACTTTGCAAAGGAAACACATGGGTGTGACTGAGACTGTATAAGGTTATTAAAATGTTACAGTATGTAATTTTAACTAAAATAACCATATTCCTTCCTCTACTCCTTACCATTAGTCTCCTCATTCTTTCTTTCTCAATTCTCTCAGTTTCTTTTTTCTGCTCTCGTTCAGTGTTGGCATGCCAAGTTGCCACAGCCTTAGAAAGTTTCTGAATTTTCCCAGCAACGGACCGGTGGTACTCTTTAAAATCTTTAGCATGCTGCAGTATGCTATTCAGGTATTCCTAGAAAGAGAAACAAGCTAGTGCAGGCACTTTGACATAGCACAGGGTTTGACATCAGAAATATAGAAGTTCCAATCTTATAATTTTCCAATTACTTATTACATCACTTCGAGTTTTTTAGTCAAAAAACTCCAAAGGTAGATAATATACATGAAAAGGAAGACCCACATCACAATTCAAGGTGCATTTTTGCCATGGGGCAAACACCTATTAAGTTAAAATACCTGGTGCTTCTGCCTACGCTTCCTCTCCTGTTCTATCTTCTGCTGCTTCTCAAGCTTTTCTGTCATGCGGGCCTCCCTCAAAGTCTGGCGCTTGCTTCGTTTGTAGGCTTTGGAGTTCAGTGCTGTCTCCAGTGTTGTGTCACGACGCATGCAGGCTACTACCTCTTGTCTTAGCTACCAGTGGGGAAAAAAAAACCCAAGCCACTCAAAAACCAGAATAATTTTTAATACACAGAGAAACAACTTAAAACACTGTAATGGCAGAATAAAACAATAATAGTCCAAAATATATCCCAGCCTCCTCTTCCCTTTTCATTACAGTTCTGAAAAGATACAGCATTTATACAGTTGCAAAAGGTACATCTGTTTCCCTAAAGAAATCTTAAGTCTACACAGAATGGCCAAAAGCGCTAATCACTCTTAATCATTATTTCTTCCCACTTTACAAGATGCTGGAAACAACTGTCCTGTTGCAATAAAAATGGCCAGCCAAGATGTTATACCATCAACATAAAACACACATGAACCAGACATATAATACCTTTTCTAGTGCTGGATCAGAACAGAGCTGACAATTTGTTTCATTGCCAGCTGCACAGAAGACAGGTGGGAGAGGTAAATGAAAAAGGGCTTGGAAGAATATTGCCAGCAGTGGAGCAGGGAGAGCCTGCTGCTTTTCATCTGACCTCTGACAAAACTTCATTACAAAGGAGTGCCAAAGGCAGAAGGAAAAAAGACTTGGACATTGTGGTATAACTACTGCCAAGGCTTCTGTCAGGAAGCATTTTGCTTGACCTGCCAAACTGCATCTCTGTTCTTCCAAACTAGCTGTAAAAGCCAACAGCAAGAGGCCCAGAAGAGTCTGGCAGTGTGATTCCTTTTCTGAAATTAATTTGCTAATACATGCACTCAACATCCAACTTAAATCTTATGTGTGATCTTGTTATGCCTAATTTTCGAAGTCTGTGCCAAAGCAGGAATCCTGAAAACAGATCACAGAGAATTACCACACACCCCCCCACCAACACACAACTCTTCTTAAAACAAGCAGACTCATGGCAAATATGAAGTATGTCCAGAAATATGTGTCTATTGAGATCTGTGTTAAAATCAGCTTGCAGCCTGTCCAGCACTTATTTTGTCTTTGTGCCAATGCTACGTTCATGATGAAAGACACAGTTCTATGGTTACATCTCAGACTGGAATATAAATCAATGATCCTTGTGATTCCTTTCAACGCAGAATATTCTGTGATTCTGTGGGATTCTGTGATAAAGCAGGAAGCAAAAAGAATACTTGCACATTTTTATTAACAAAAAATATTTTATTTTATTAAAAAATAAAATATTTCTGTGACTTGCTTGTTGGCTAAGTTTGCTCTTAAGGAAAATCTGCTGAGGCTTAGTATTGCTGAAAAATCTTTCCAGTTTTCTCTTTGCTACATGAATATGTTTGGTTGTGACTGCTATGAAAATTTTCCTCAAGTAAAAGGTATTACCTGGCGCTGGAAATTCAGTAATCTAAGTGCCTTCAACTCCACCGTAGCTTTGGTTCGCAAATCAGGTGGCAGGGAACCAGGCAAATTCTCCAATTCCTGGATTCTGTGAGCAATTCGAGCCTGAAGCCTAAGCAAATAGAAAATTGGGTAAGACACCAGAAAAAATCTGCAAGTTGTTACTAAAATTTTATAGTAAAAATTATTTTGTAAAAATAGACAAATTGTCTCAAACATTTATATGTCTGAACTAACAGGTTTTTGCAGAGATGACATTGGGTATCCTTTTCCACTTTGAAAATAAATTATCGAATAATGAAAATGTCCCTTAGCCTTTCTTTTCATTTTGACTACAACTAGGCATGTGAAAAGACACTTGGGAATTTCATTTTACACATACTATTCAGAATTTTGCTTTCAAGCTTCTTTGATAGTATTATTTTATGCACAGTGTAGTCAGTGATGACATAGACAGCACTTCCCTTAATATCTGGAATTCTTTTTCATTATTTTATTGATGAATGAAAATTTTGTTAGTATTCACAACTACATAACTGCTACACTATAAATCAAATTCTATTACACTCTTCCTTTACAAGCTTTTTTTGCATTCATTTGCAAATTCAAGACAGAGGGACAGAGAGAGTAATGGACAAGCCAGACAGAACGTGTGGGTTTTTTCTATTTTAATATTACCAGAATAATTCTGAAGTTCCTGGAACAACAAAAAGGATGTAATGCTGCATTACTGCAGGACAGAAAGTCGCTGTCTTCAAAAGAGCAAAAAATTGAAGCAGAATTACGTTAGTAATGTTTTTCACAGAGACTGAAAAATGGATCAAGAAGAGTTAATTCCTAATTACAGAAAGTTCATTAAAAGCTGCAAATATTTGTCCAAACTCAGAGAAGTTCATTATTCTTGCAGAAGAAGTCTTCATTCAGAAAACGACATTGGCTTATTTTATTTCCAGTATATGTACTACACTAAAAAAAAGTTCACATTTTGTACAACTTCATCTGTCACTGGGCATTCCAGTCAGTAAGAAGAGATTTTAGTGCACCTAAGAATGCAAAGTCTTGAGAATTAAGCGGTTTCTTGGAGAGTAAATGTACCAACTCAGTATATTCTGTGATTCTGATTCTGCAGTGTACATTCATCCATAAAAGCAGCCAAGATGTAAGAGGAGAATGCTGGTCTAAATCACTGATGCGTGCTCTACCTGTTGCTTCTCCACACATGGATGCAATCATGCATCACAACAATTATTACGCTTTTTCCCTTCCCAAACAGCTGCAATGTTTCTCCTGAAACTATCACCTACAAAACAGTTATAGCCAAGATGCAGTTTCCCTAACTTTAATGTGCAGTTTCCCTAACTTTAATGAAACCCTAGGGGAGCAGTTACAACCTTTCCAAATTCCTCTTCTGAGTTGTGAACTTAGTAAAGCAACTGAATACTGAACATATTTTCAAGGGTTTTTTTCATTCTTCTTAGCACTGAGTGTTCCTTCTTGTACTATACATGAGGATGAGCACTAAAAAGTTAATTTAGGTTCTTCCAACATACCTTATGGTTTTAGGTAACTAACTGTAAGAGTCACTTCCAAGCAAACATGGAACTGAAATGCTGACTTACTAGTTCTGTCAGAATTGGTTTGTTACTTTAACTCCAGGTACAAAATATGTATAAGTGCCTGACAACATATAAGTTTACACAGCAGAAATTCATGCAATTGCCAGAGTTGGGTTGGGCTGTACATTTCTGTCATCAAAATTACACATGAAGCAAACAAAAAAAAGGACCATATTTTGAAGTTTAATTTCATACTTTCCTAGTATATAATATATACTTACATATATTACCTAAGCTACTAACAGTAGTAGTAGCAATAGTAATCAAGTTTTCTTCAGTAGTCAGTAGGATTTTTAAAAGAATTTTCTAACAGACCTTGAGGTGTTTCTCACCACTTTTTAGTCTTTAAAAGAGAATCATGCAGTATATTGGACTGTTGCTATCTTCATGGAAAAATGCTAACAGCTATTAGGTAAAAAGAATTCAAAGAAAAAAGTTTCCCAGATGCTTTTTGTAATTATGTGAAGGATATAACCTCACCATTTAAAGGATGTACTTAATTAATCTTTGCAGTTCAGCACTTTATCTTCGTTATGCAGAAAGCGGTTAGGGAATCTACACAGAGATCTCCTTCCAAAACAAGTGATGCTCACCCCTTCCTCATTAACTGGGGTCAACAGCAGAGGTTATAGTTCTACATTCAAACCTGTCTGGTACGGATGCCTTCCAGTAAGCCAGGAAGACACCTAAGAAGATACTTTGCAGGTAGCAGAAAGAAACCACGTACAATCTACAGGACATTACCAAGTGTATTACTTTTTAACTAGCCATGAGAATGTGGAAAAAAGCCTTTCAACAAACCAGCACAACTTTAAATGGCAGACATCATTATATTTAAGAAAGCTATTCTGTGAGATTAAAAAGCAGTACTTTATTTTGAAGAAAGTGTTAAGGAGAGTTTTATAAAAGCATGCATATTGGGTTTGTGAAGCCAGGTTTTGGTAGTGAGGGGTGCCACAGCAGTGGTTTCTGTGAGAAAATACCAGAACCTTCCCCCCTGTCCAACAGAGCCAATGCTAGGCAGCTCCAAGACAGATGTGCCACTGGCCAAGAGTGTGCCAATCAGAAATAATAGCAATGCTTCTGTGATAACATATTTAAGAAGGAAAGAAAAAAAGTTATTGGGCAGGCTGTCCTCTTGCAGCCCATGGAGGACGACAGGAGTGCAGAGATCCACCTGCACCCCATGGAGGTGACCCACACTGAAGAAGTATGGATGCTCAAGAGAGGGCTGTGAAATCACGGGAAGTGCACGCTGGAGCAGGCTCCTGGCAGGGACCTGCAGACCCGTGAGGGAGCAGCCCACACTGGAGCAGTAGGATTTGTGACCCTGTGGGGAACCCATGCTGGAGCAGGCTGTGTCTGAAGGACTGCACCCCATGGAAGAGCAACACACACTGCAGCCGTTCATAGAGAACTGTTGCCCATGGGATAGACTCACATTGGACAAGTTAATGGAGAACTGTCACCCATGGGAGGGACCCAGGCTGGTGCAGGGGAAGGACTTCTCTCCCTGAGCAACACCCGAAAAAACCTGTGATGAATTGACCATAACCCCATTTCCCACTGGGAGAGAGGAGGAAGAGCTTGGGAAGGAGGAAGCAGTGAGGGAGAGGTGTTTTTGTTTTACCTCTCATTATCCTGCTCTGATTTTGTTAGTAATAAATTCAATCAGTATCTCCAATTTGAGCAGGTTTTGCCTATGATGGTATTTGCTGAGTGATCTCTCCCTGTCCTTATCTCGACTCATGAACTGTTGTGATACTTTCTCTCCCCTGTCCAACTGAGAAAGGGAGTGATAGAGCCGTGCCAGTGGGTGTCTGGTATCCAGCCAGGGTCAACCAACTACAGCATGGTACGAATTTTTCATCCTGACCAGATTTAAAGGAATACAATTTTAACAGCTCTCCACACAAGAATCATTTAAACTTCTTATATTGATAAGAATTGTAAATATCTATGTTTCTTTTTATCCATCTTTAGTCACAGGCAGATTAACAACAATTATCATATATTCTCATTTCACAAAAACACAAGACAACTATGTGCATTTGACAGCAACATTAACTTTCCCCTTTCTTTCTCTTTGTTAATATACACTGGGGCCCTTTTTCTAGTCAGATCAAGGCTTTTCAGGCAGAAAAATCAGCCTGCTTATGTTTCATTAGATTCAAAGCTTTTCCAGATTCCACAATATGTTAATAGCTGCATTACTGCTTCTCGATCTGTACTGGTCTATTTAACGTGTGGTTATGGAACAGAAACTTCTAAGTACTTCTAAATGCCTATTTGATGAATTGTTTGATGAAACAAAGTACGTAACTTCCTAGTAACAATGAAAGGAAGAACAAATAGCTATCATTTGAAAAAAAATTAAATGCAATTTTAGAAAATTACAAAAGTTTAGCAAAAACTAAAATATTTCAGGTTTACAATATCGTTCTGTGTATAAAACATGTTCTAACATATAAATCATGTACATGATCCCTTAAGAAATGAAAATGTATATATGGTAGCATGATCATCCCACAAAAATATGCTGCTAAACACTAGAGGGGTGTGCATACAACAAGAGAAATGGCCTAACACATCAAGAATTAACATTTTATCACACAGTCCATGAGTTAGCACTACATTACCGTCTCTTCAGCAGCACACTTCACATTCTTAGTCCAGAAAACCATGTTCAAGTCACTGAAGGTTTAACTCTGGCCACCAACTAATCACCACCAGACAGCTCCCTCACTCTTCCCCCATTCCCATTGCAATGGCAGAGAGAATCAGAAGGGTAAGAGTAATCAGAGAATTAATAAAGAGAAAGAAACTTAAGGGTTGAGATAAAAAGAGTTTAATAATTTAAAATTTTCAGGAAGGATACTGAGGTGCTGGAGCAGGTCCAGAGAAGAGCAACCAGGCTGGTAAAGGGACTCGAACACAAGCCCTACAAGGAGAGGCTGAAGGAGCTGAGGTTGTTTAGACTGGAGAAGAGAAGGCTCAGGGGAGACCTCATCACTCTCTACAACTCCCTGAAAGGAGGTTGTAGCCAGGTGGGGGTTGATNCAAGAATTAACATTTTATCACACAGTCCATGAGTTAGCACTACATTACCGTCTCTTCAGCAGCACACTTCACATTCTTAGTCCAGAAAACCATGTTCAAGTCACTGAAGGTTTAACTCTGGCCACCAACTAATCACCACCAGACAGCTCCCTCACTCTTCCCCCATTCCCATTGCAATGGCAGAGAGAATCAGAAGGGTAAGAGTAATCAGAGAATTAATAAAGAGAAAGAAACTTAAGGGTTGAGATAAAAAGAGTTTAATAATTTAAAATTTTCAGGAAGGATACTGAGGTGCTGGAGCAGGTCCAGAGAAGAGCAACCAGGCTGGTAAAGGGACTCGAACACAAGCCCTACAAGGAGAGGCTGAAGGAGCTGAGGTTGTTTAGACTGGAGAAGAGAAGGCTCAGGGGAGACCTCATCACTCTCTACAACTCCCTGAAAGGAGGTTGTAGCCAGGTGGGGGTTGATCTCTTCACCCAGGCAACTATCAGTAAGACAAGAGAGCTTGATATTAAGCTCTGCCAGGGGAGGCTTAGGTTGGATTTTAGGAAGAAATTCTTTAGAGAGGGTAATCAGGCACTGGAATGGGCTGCCCAGGGAAGTGGTGGATTCTCCATCCCTGGAGGTATTTAAGAAGAGATTGGATGTAGCACTTGGTGCCGTAGTCTAGTAACCAGGGCAGCAATGGATCAAGGGTTGGACTTGATGATGTCAGAGGTCCTTTCCAACCCAGCTGATTCTATGATTCTATGAAAATAATAATTTTTCTAAATTGTAAGGAAAGAGAGGGGAAAAAGTAACAAAAGGAGAGTAAAGTAAATTTCAAGAAAGACACGTGATGCTCAGCCAGTCCCTAAGCTGAGAGCCTCTGCCAACCTTCTCCTTGATGAGCATGATGACACCATATGGTATAGAATATCCCTGTGATTAGTTGGGGTCAGCTGGCCCAACTCTGTTGCCTCCCAACTTTTTCTGCACTCCCAGCCTCCTTGCTGATGGGGAGGTGTCATGAACTCAAAACTGTGTAAGCACTGCTCAGCACTAACTAGAACATCCAGTGCCTTACCAAGACAATTTTCAGCACAAATCCAAAATACAGCCCCATATAAGTTACTGTGAAGAAATTTAACTCTATCCCTGCCAAAACCAGTACAGGCACGGAGTACATATAATCTGCAACTTTCAAGAATTCCCAAGTTCATCCAATTAAAAGTTCACACTTTGCCATAATAAGGCAGTAGACCAAAATTTTACCTTTTGGGTCTATCTGTAAGTTTGAAATATGGATCTTTAAAATACCTACATGATAATTGTGTCTTTTCATGCAAATGTGTAATTCAAACAGTTTTATAAGTACTTCAAAGTGCTTAGAAAAGTATTCTGAAGTATAATGCCCCTTTATTAAAACATTTTACCATGAGATCTCAAAAGCCAATTGTTTCATAAAGTTTTCACTAACCTCACTGGTTTCAGGATACATATAGATGTTTATACTGGCTTTTTCCTACGCCTTTTCCATTAAGAAACATCTTTCTGAATGCATGTTTCTGAATTAAACTTGCCTATATTAAACCTAAATAAAACGTCATTTGAAGCTGTTAAACTGCTTCTTTCAAAGCTTTTGTCTGATGTTACAGTTTTAACTAATGAAAAAATTTCATGGAACTCTACGTATTCTGGTATTCAAAGCAAAACCAAACACCAGTACTGTTCAACATTAAAAAAGCTTGGATCTTTATCTACATGCTAGTATAAAAAATAAAAATATAAAACCCTTCTGCTGCAGAATCCCTTTTCACCTCACTTACTCTGCCAAGAAGATCAGTGTATTTAGAACCTAATAGATATGCTGTATCTGCAACTGGTTCTCTAAATTAGTAAAAGCATCACTGTTATTTTCTGTCATTCCTCACTTTTCCTAAATGCATACTAAGGCATAATAGATTGGCACAAATAGTGCAACAGAGCAGGGCTGGAAAGACAGAAGGAGTAACAATTTGAGGTTATATCATACTGGCCAAATGATCCCTTGATGAATTTAGGGCTCCAATTCTTCAGTCAGAGCAAGTGTAGACCATATAATGGTGTGTTCTACAAGCCTTCTGACAAAGATGCTAGAAAATAGGGATTGCTCACACTGAGACAGAAAGCAAAAGTCATTAAACCAGTCTTCTGTGAGATCACCATCCTTCCTGGCTATCTTTCCCTAGAAATTCATTGTTAAAATAACTGAAAGATGCATCATCAGTCCAAAACAAGTAAATACCCTAAGTGCAATTACTTCCCTCTTACTAATGATCATCAGGAACGTATTTTAAGTGCAGTTCAAAATCCTTATGGTCAGCAGACTCTCAAGGTCAGTTGTTTAAGAAGCTTGTTGACTAGAAGAGGGAAGAATTCTCTTTTTAACTCCAAAAGAAATGTCACCCTTTATACCTTCTAACAAATATACTTCACCATCTATCTAGTTCACTCAGGAGGCAATTTTTTAAAATCATGTTTCGTGGTAACCTTTTTTAATCTTGCCTGTGCTTTCTTACTATTCTCTCTACTCTTTGGTCGCCAGCCAACCACATCATCACTAATAAAATTTGATTTTGTTGTAGGCACTAACTCATCACTCTTTCAATCCTCACTGTTCTAACTTCCCTTTTGTTTATAATACTAAAAAGTTTCTGCACTAAATTGATTTCTCTGTAGACTACAAGGATTTTGATTTCCTAACTTTCATTGTTTGCACCATCCAAGTAATACACTAACCCCACAGAGCCCTTGAGCTTGTTTTAAACTTAAGTGGTTCACAATGATACTGCCAGTACATTTTACTAGTTCATAACTTGGGGAAGAATTAAGTCATTGTTTGGTCTGAGGTTTGTGTACTTCTCTGTGACACAGCCTCTCTCTGGAAACTCAGTTTACACCACTGGCACTACAGGAGTTGATTGCAAGGAGTTTCAGTTGAGGATGTGAAAAACAAGAATCTACATACGCATTTTAATCTTGTTATTTGCTTTTACCTATATTCACGTTCTTGTAGTATTTCAACAGGATCCAATCCTTGTGGCTTCTGGATAGGGCTGATGCGATTCTGCTTTTGCTGCAGCTGGACAATGGGAGAAGGTTGCCCAGGTGGTGGCTGTGGTACAGAGGGCCCAGGTATGGTGGCTGCAGGCTGGGTGGCAGTGGGGGCAGGAGAAGGCCTCCCACTAGGGGCAGGTGCCGGAAGCTTTTGTTGTGCATTGGAGACACTCATATCTGGGGCCTGGCCTAAAACAGTAAGAGTACTGATTCATAACACGAGTTATGGAAAGCAGGAACAAAATCCAGATGGTTTCTGAAGACAGAATATGAAGGTAAGGCAAACATTCAATATCATCAGAAAAAGCACACTGAGACAGAGTACATTCTTTTTTTAAAACAGACATACTAAAATGCAAGTATACCACACAGTGCAAGAAGTGGCCCAAAGAAAAACAAAACACCTGAAACTTTACAATGAATGCCATTTCTTTTGCCGTTCCTGCGGACTTAAAATTCTAATGTCAGAAGAAATAAAACAGCTACAGAAATTACTTCCTGCAAATGCAGGACCTTGTTCTGCCTTTTGTTCACTATCCCTTGCACCACTTAGAAGAAAGCATCAATAACCACAACCTGACAACATGCACAAGCAGGTCTGATTTTAGAGCTCTATCAGAACTTGATAACCATTGATAACCAAAATTTCTACAACCGTATTTGGAAGTAACTGCCAGATATAAATAGCTTGCTACTAACGAAACTACTACGTTCATTATGATCTCCTATTAATTGCATTTATTTCAGATACTAAGAATTCAATTGTTCCAATTGTCTTGAAAAGTAACACCTCAGTTTACCTGAAAATAGACCCCGTCATTTATAGACACTAAGGGTCACAGATTTCAGTATGCCATTATGACAAATTACCTATGCATTCAGATGTTCACAAATTCACTAACAACAGATATTGCTAGCATAAAAATGTCGCTTAATCTTCTGAGGAGTCACAGTCACTTAATGCTAGGGAAAACAACTATGAAGTACATCTCAATCTTGTAATCAACCTTAATTCAAACCCAGCATCCTGAAATCTACATAAATAGATTTCTTCAAGATCACCATTTGTCATTCACACATCTGAATCGAATTTCAGAAAAGAAGTTCGAGCACAAGCTGTAGATTCTGTATTTAGCACTTCAGCTTATAAAAAAATAAGAAAAAAGCAAGCCCACCGAAAGCCTCTGTGCAGCCTTGGTTTTCAGGGAATCATGCAAGTTGAATGACTGTGTAATGAGTGACAAATAAATCTGAAGACATAAGCACAGTCTTTAAAAATTCATCAAATAAAACCTCCAAAAAGATATAGCAAGGACAAACAAATTCTTTCTCATTAAAAAAAAAAACAGCAAGGAAGAAAGAAAAACACTAAGCAGCTTGTAGTTAAACAGGACAGACATATTATTATGACATACTGGGTTATTTAGCTACAGCTATACATCTGGCAATTCTGTGTATCTGCCAGCATTTTTTAGCAGCAGCGTTTGAGCTAGAAGGCCCTGTGCCTCATAAACTCATATACATAACCTCTCCAGAAACACCTACCCCTTTTTATTATTCCACTCAAATTTTAAGTATTCATTGGGAGTACTCCAAGAAAAGCAATTCTGATTACATACTACTATTTTATTTCCTTTTAAGGTTGCATTAAGTTACTGACTTATGACAGAGACTCAGTTATGACATTAACTATCACAGAGTCACCACTGACCCTATATTTACTCATAAGAAACATAACATACATAACACCTGCACATATGAGAAGCCTGCATTATTCACAAGTCTACATTACCCTACTTTTTTTCAAATGTCTCTAAAATATCCTCCACAACTTCAAAAAATATGTATTACTAGGATTTCTAGTTCTTTTAAATGTAATACTTCTTCCACTCTACTTTTAAACAACAAAATCATTCTGTAAACCCAAATATTAATTATTTGGTTCAGAACCTGATTATCACACAGGGGGAAAAGGTTACACTGTTCATTTGATCTTGAAGACTACATTGATCATTCAAAGCTACTTGCTTCCAAAACAAGCAAACAACAAACCAACAAATAAAAAAGAAAGCAGCCTAATTCTATCATGATTTGAAAACATTTTTGTTTTCAGTAGCAGTTTTCAGATTTTTGTTTACAGTAGCAAAGACTACAGGTGAAAGACAAGCTTGCTGCAATTAAGCATGCCCAGAAGGCTACTTATTAAGTAGGTTTTATGGTTGTCCCACAGGCAGCTTACATATTTCATTCTGATTGGAAAAAGATGCTTCATGTTCAGTCTGTCTAAAAATGGCAGTAATTTCATGTGGGTCATTCACAGATGAATAAAAAGTTAGACTCTCTTTGACGAAAATCTTAGACAGAGTAAAGCTTACACTATTTTTCGGCATGCCTTTTTACCTTTTGTTTTTTCTTTCCCCTGCACCTTTTCCCCACTATACCTTCAGTCCAAGTTTTAGGGGTAATGGCAGTTGTATGTCCAGGCATCCCTGGAGCAGGCCCTGGTCCAGCTGCAGTACCACTCATTGCATGTAATCCAATACCTGCAATTTGACAGAAGAAAAAAATCTATTAAGACAAAAAGCATTTTCAAGCATTCAAAAATCATTCTTCTAACACGACAGCCTATTCAGGCAAGTAGTACTTTCTTCATTAAATGAGGATTTAAGTAGCTTTTATTGTGAAAAATAGAATATTAAATTATAAATAATAATATTAAAATCACGCTTTATGAAAAAATCCCAACTTACTGGGTAGCAAAGCCATATCCATTGAAATTGAGTGAATGGTGAAATCACTAAAACAATTATTTGCAAGAAAATATTATTATCTTAACCTTCAACTTCTAATGCAAACTCATTAATGGAAGTGTTCAGAAACTAACAGGTGCAGAGTGCTTAATATAACCGTTTTCCTAGGAGCAAAATGTGCTTGCTTACCACAGTATAACATCTATTACCACTAGGAGAAATAAATAAGGACACTTCCTTTTCCTTGCGTCTTTCACTTGACAGCACACTATACATAGTTTGTTTTACTTTCAACAACCTAAATAATCAGGCAACTCACTCCAGATTATTTATCTATTTTTCTGCATAGAGACAGGAGACTGAAATTTCACTCCAAGAAAAACATTGAAATTGCTATCAGTAAAGTATGATTAACATTCAAAAACTGGCAAGCATAATTAGGACAGACACAGTACTGCACAGTGAAATAACTTCTATTTCAGTTTTGACAATACCCTATTAATAACAGATGTGTTTTATGCACTTGTTCAAGCTTAAAATCAAGGGTCATGCCATTCACTTTGATGCCAGAGTACAGTCCCATATTAGAGCCCGGTACAGTACCCATTTCTTAACCTACCACAGGCAGACCTTCAAGAATTACCTGAGCAATGACTCTCACCAGGCATTCACTTACCAGATTGTCTGTTGAAGGCACTGGGAGGCTGCTGCTGTTGAATGCCAGGCAGGGTCCTCTTGCCCTGAACAGCAAGCTGGAGGTTTTCTGGTAAAGGCTGACCTCTAGCCAACATTTTATATGCCAGAATCTGAGCCCGCAGCTGATGCAGCTGTGCAGGGCTGAAAGGGGAAGGCCCTCTGTTAGCCTGATTCATAACTTGTGGGTCTCCTGGCATAATGGGTCCTGGTTGACTGGGAGTCATCTGAGGTGGTGTTGGACCTCCTCCAGACATTGGACTGGACACATGCTCCGGTGCTCCTAGTGGAGACGGGTGTGGTGACATATAACCTAGAACAGGTAAAAGAATCACAAACTTACCTTTCTGTTAGTTAAATCTAAATTCCATCAAATTTCTTTAACAGTACATAGAGTATAAAAATGTCTGTCTCAAGTCAAGATAGCTGCAGTATTTTCTGCAACAACAAAGTGCAATCTGAAGTTCCCTGGGATATCAAGACAGTCTCAGGAGCTATTCTTTGAAAAGAACTACACTTATTTAGTCCAAAATGTCCTAGAAGTAACAATTACCCTTCCTCTTACATTTGGAGTAAGACAAACTACAACGTGAAATACGCTACAGAAGCATAAGGATACAGTACTGTTTACTAGAATTCTGGATAAATGTTTCCTTGTGGAACACATGCAGTGAAGTCTGCCTAGTTTACAGCTTAATATTCTAAGTTTATTTTGATCCACACACATTAAGGAATACCCACTCATTTCTACAGGCACTCCTGGCCAAAACTCACCAACATACAGAAACAGAAAGAAATAGTATTCACTTCCTATACAATTGCTCTTTAATGTATAGAGATTAAAGGTTTGAAGCAGACAAAGAATGTTCAACACCTTCTGCCATCTGAGTGCTCAACAGTTTGGGACATCAACCGCCAGCACAAAAATCACCCTCTGAAGAAGCCACTGAAGACTATGCTGCTCTATAAAGTTCCAGAAGAGCATTCACAGTTCTGAAATGCTAAAGCACCTGAATTTTAATTACACCTACTATGTACGTGCTTGAGCTTCAAAATGCATAGCAGACAGCAAGTTTGTTTTTTTCGTCCACCAAGAGTGAAAAAGAAGTAATGATATTTACCCACTTCCACTCTGATACTATGGAACATAAATAATGTTCTTAAAAATTGGAAAAGCCTACAAAAATAATAATAATAAAAACTATAAATCTTCTGGTTTATTTCCATATTCCATGTTAGGAAGCTACAGATCACAGAACTCCTAAGTTCATGCCACATTCTGTAACACCAAATCTTCCCTCACTCTTCCTGTCACTTTCAAGTGAAACTAGATCAATTTCATCTAATTGTGGTCCAGATCACAGAAGAAACAAATTTTTCCCTCTCTTTAGCTCCACTGTTCCTACTGACCCTTCAGTAAAGGCAACCTCATAGGCAAAACCTCAACGTAGTTTCAGCTTTTCTGGGATGACAGGAGCTGTAAGTTGCTATTGATGCTGAGGTTTGGGATTGAAAATGTAACAAAGTAAAGATTGTAAATACGACATAGACAAAAAAGAGAGGATTTCAGTTCTTCTGAAAAAGGAAAATGAGATGGAAGTACAGTAGGAAAAAAATGGGTTTGTGATGGGGAAAGACAAGACAGAAACAAAGCAAGTTCAATCTAAAGAAGATTATGACAGGAAAGGAAGAAGATTCTGGTGAGGGTAAGAAAAATTATACAGTTTAAGAGAAAAAGGAGAAAGTAAGGGGAGGAGCTAAAAAAAAGGGAAGAAAGTTATAATTACTGAAGCTACTTCCTAGCTCAATATAATATACATCCCTTGGTGACAATAAAAGGTATGGTAAATAACTGTAAATTTATTCCATTTATTCATCTCCTTACACTAACATACTTTATTATTTTAAAAGAAATTAACGTTAAGAAATTAACGTCTCTTAATTATTTTAAAACAAAATAGGGCAAAAGCTACAGATCCCTCTTGCTGAGCACACTGCTTTAAAGAAACAACCACTATGCCCCAGCAACAACAAAAAAAATACAACTACATTACTGTTTTACAGTATAAAATGGGGTTTATTGCAATGTTTATCCATTATTACATTTTTAAATCTCAGGATTTACTTTAAATGGCATGCAATTCAAACTACATTGTTTTCTAAACTGCATTTCAAAGAATGGTTTCTTTCCCAAGTTATATTGCCCAAGTTATAAATTCCTTAATCACTGACAGATGTCAGACCCAGGATCTTGAAATCCATCTGGACTATAAAAACTCAGAATAGTGGTTAAGAATAAGATATTACTTGTATTCAGTCCTGACAGTCTGAGGCACAAGTCTGTGACTACGTTTTGCGAAGAGCAGTTTTCAGAAGTTTTTTGAGCTTTCAAGATATATATTTATTACTTACACTTTCTCTCTCCCTCAAAGTCCTCTGCATTAGGATTCCTAACAACAGGAAACAATGCTTGACAAGAGGAAGAATGAAAAAAAAATTCCCATAAAATATTTCAGAACCTTCCAAACTTTTTGTAAAGGGGTTAAAACGCAGCATTTACAGAACATAAATTTTGCTATGCTATATGGAAATTTTCCTTTACAGTCTGAAAACTTTGATAAGACAGTGTGACAATACACACAGCCACAAGCCTGTCCTAATAAAGTGTTTATCCTACTTGCTGTTTTCCTGTCCTATTATACATACTCTAACACAGCTGAGCATGTACACATAAAGGTCCATTAAAATTGAGTTTAACTACCATATACCATAAATGAAAAAAATTTAAAACACAGTCCACTGGAATGCTAAATATACAGGCAAATACAGAGAGGTTTTTGAACTCTGCAAATATGCCTTCATCTGCTATAAAGATTTTCAAATGCATTTTTCTGTGGCACATGTGAATTTCCACAGTAAATATTCAGCAGGTTTTAAAAACCTAGCTAGCTATTACTTGCTGAACTGCAAAACACCCCTTCTTCTACATCTTCCACAGAAATTTTTCTATTCTGCATGAATCATTGTTTAATTTAACCTTCAGAAAGGAAGATGGCAAAAGCACTAAATTACAATGTGCACAACACAACAGAGGAAATCTATATACTTGCAAAGGACAATACATAACCCAGAGTTCTGAAAAATATAGAGAGTAGAAGTCACCTAACACCAGGAAAGCAAGGCCCAATAGTCAACCTATCATTTAAAGCTGTATCAGGTTTCTCCAGAAACAGGTTTATCTTGTTTGAATTCTGAAAAGCTCCAATAACAGTGATTCTTTATCACTCTGATCTCCTTTCCCTTAAGTCCCATCAGAATTTCACTCACATAATTTGTGACCATTACTTTTCTGCTTTTGCCTCGCACCTCTGAGGAAAGTCTGGTCTGTCTTCTCCATAATCCTTCAATGGGTCACAGAAGAGGCTACATCAGAGATTACTCTCAAGTTTTCAGCAGAAAAAAACCCACTGTTTTCTTAACTGTATGCATGATCAGCAATATCATCACTCTTTTCATCCCTTGATATCAACTTTTTCAACATGCTATCACAGCACATCATAAACAATGCATATTCTTTACAATATTAACATTGGAAGAAATGCTGGTTCTAACACATTGCTAAACCAAATTTTCAGAGGGAAGATTGTATGCAAAGTTTCTGCTCTAATTGTTTTCTATCTCATTTAGTTAACAGAAACAAGTAACATCTTTCTTATCTGTTTTAAAGCTGAAGAACCAGAGAGCTAAAAACTGAGATACCTCTTTCTTCACTTTTAGTGCTACAATGAAACAGAAGAGAACACATTTGAATGATTTCTAGATCCTGGTAATGAGTATGACACAGAAAGAGTCAAGGTTTTAGCAATCCAAACATGGAATGTTGAGCAGAGGTTTTGACTCACCACTAAAAATTAAGAAGACTTAAAAAACGAAAGTGTCTGAGGACTATATATGTCACATTTTTATGCTAAAACCATTAGCAAGGGTACATTTTTACTTAAGAATGTGACTGTAAGAATTTGTGGATTAGGAAGATACAGATGGGATTGAAGAAATATAGTTGCGTAACTCATTTGACAATCACTTCAACCATCAATTGAAGTTAGTATAAACAACAAAAACATCTCCACAACACACAGCAGGAAGCATAACACCTTGGAACACAGCGGAAAATACCTCCTTATTGGACTGAGGCTACAAACTTTCTCAAGGTAAGCAAAATATAACATTTCACTGTCTGTAGTGTGGCCAGGGTTAACACCAGTTCTTGTGAAACTGAACAAAGAGAAAGGTCACATGTGTGCAAGTAATTTAAAACTAGGAGTGAAGAAATAAACTGTTGAGAGGTCTTATATTGGTAAGCAGATGAATAAGGTGACAGATCTTTTCTCATCTGTAAGAGGCTGAAAGAATTCAGAAGGGGAAGTGTAACTAATTTAAGTAAGGACAATGAATATTGCCTGTGAAGTGGCAGTTTCTCAGTGAATTCTGTAAGTTAAACTTTTTAAGAAGTTTAATACATACTGCAAGATGATCAAAAATAAATACAGATCAAGTCCCAGAATCTTAAATCTCTGCAGCCCTTATGTTTACATGTACAAACAGCAAGGAAAGACAGCCAAACAACTGAAATTGGATTGTATTTCACGCCTGTATCACAATGATTTCCTTAAATTTGCTCCAAATCCTGGAAAATACAGAAATCGTTAACTTCAGTCCATTTATATATTCTTATGAATTATTTAAAATATATTTTATTTTATGTAAGTATTTGGTTTGTCTTTGCAACTTCTCCCAGTCCTCTTACGAAATCAAATCTAACCATAATTTTAATCTTCTGAATAACTGTTTAACAGCTTAAAAATTTATCATAAATTTAATACTTAATACAACCTCCTCAATTAATAGCCTTCTGAGTCTGTATGCAAGTAGTACATTTCATCTCATGGTTGGAAACACTGTACGTGCCAATATACTTCTAAGTCTGATAAAATAACCAAAACTCTTTTCAACCTTTCTGATTTGTATGATAGAGTTTATACCACTATATGGTAAACTACCTTGCTCTTAGACATACAGTGCTGTCGGCTGTGCTAAAATATATGCTAGAAAAATAAGCACATTCTCATCAGATTCTGATCAGCCCTTGTAACCAACTCACTGCTAAACCCCTGCTATCTGAAAATTCTATCAGCATTGATTTCAAACTTTTTTACAGATCACAAATACATTGAACAGCTGAACCAACAGAGCCTTTCTGAAAGACTAACTAGAAAATCTGCAGCTGGATGGGTATCATGTAGCTAAAGTTTATAATCTGTCACTTAACTAGCTTGATATATTTAGTGTAGATTATACTGCTTTTATTTAGTGATATCTAGTGATATACAGTGACAAGTCAAACACCTTTATATAACTCTATCTAACTTCTAACTCTATCAGTCAGACAAGGCTGTGTCTATCATTACCGCTACTGGCTTTACAAATGAATAGAGAAGACCATTCACAGGCCAGGATCCTTTACCCTGACAACTGTATAAATACTGTACTGCACCAAGTACTGTATCACACCTGTCTACATTTTAATAAATCAATTCAGCTTATGATCTCTGCAAAAATAATAGTAAATGTTTGACTAGTATATAAATATAGTAATATTGTATACAACAGTAAATGTCAATCTAAAGGCTGACTTTATGCAATTCAGAAGGACTTGGACAAGCTCAAGAATTGTTAAATGTGAACCTCATGAGGTTCAACGGGCCCAAGTGCAAGGTCTCGCACAAGGGCCAAGGCAATCCCAAGTACCACTACAGACAGCGGGATGCAGGAATTGAGAGCAGCCCTGCCACGACAGGCTCGGGGGTGCTGGTGGACAAGAAGCTTAACATGACCTGGCAATGTGCACTTGTAGCCCACAGAGCAAACCACATCCTCGGCTCATCAAAAGCAGTGTGACCAGCAGGTTTTTTCTGCTCTGCTCTTGTAAGACCCTATCTGGAGTACTACGTCCAGCTTTGGAACTCTCAGCACAGGAAAGATGGATCTGTTAGAGTGGGTCTAGAGGAGGGCCATGAAGATGATCAGAGGGCTGGAGCATCTCTCCTATGAGGACAGGCAGAAAGAGTTGGGGTTGTTCAGCCTGGGGAAGAGAAGGTACCAGGGAGACCTTATTGTGACCTTTCAAAACTTAAAGTGGCTTACAGGAAAGATGGAAAGAGACTTTTAAAAAGAACTGCTGTAGTGGCAGCAGGAATGGAAGACTTTTTTTTTTTTTAATGAGGGTGGTCCAACACTGGCTTAGGTTACCCAGAGCAGTGGTACATGCCACATCCCTGGAAACATTCAAAGTCAGTTTCAATGGGGTTCTGAACAAGCTGATTTAGTTCAAGATGTACCTGCTCACTGCAAGGGGGTTGGACTAAATGACTTTTAAAGGTCCCCTTCCAACCCAAACCATACTATGTTTCTATGATTCTGTGATTTTTTCCATAAAACTATTCTCAATTACATGAATTATAGACAATGTCACATAAAATTAAAAGACAATGTTCTTTGATTTTACCTAGAACAATATTTAACTGATAAATGGCCATTCTGCTTATGTTTCCAAACTAACGGCCAAAGTTTAGGGTGATCCATTTCCTGAGGTTTTAAACTTCTTCATCTACTTTCCTGAAAAAATATTAATTAGTTGTGATGGTTTGGTCCAGGTCCTTTTCCTGGTAATCAGGTCGTAACCAAGGAAGTGGATATGTTCCCAGTNTTCCTGGTAATCAGGTCGTAACCAAGGAAGTGGATATGTTCCCAGTATTCTACATGATTTTTATGTAAACCAGGATATAAATAAGAAGCGGGAGAAGCCTTCTCGCTCTTCTCTTCCGGTGGATCTGAAGGTGCAGGTTCTCTGCTGTCGGCTCTGCCTGTGTGGAGGAGTGAGGCCTAGTGAGGCCTTGAAGACCTTGGGTGACAGAGAGTGCCAGTGGTCGTTTGGCATGATCCTGTTATCTCAAGGAAAGTAGTAAAATTTCCTTTTATTAGTTCTTTATTGGGTTGTTCCTGGGTTCTGATTGTACATATCTGCTTTGGTTTTCTTTTCGTCCCTTTTTCCCTTTCCCCTTTTCCTTTGGGCCCCCTTTTTGCTGTGTACATAGTATTTTAATTGTATATAACTGTGATATATGTAAATATATATATATATAGATAGAATTCATTCGACTCGGGTTCTTCAGGGTTTTTTTGGTTTTTTTTTTCCTTTGTCCTAGGAAGGGAGGGGGAAGGTTTTCGCTGTGGGTTTGGGCATTTGGCT
>VYXB01002361.1:0-19680 GCA_013397135.1 Pachyramphus minor | reverse complement strand
TATCTCAAGGAAAGTAGTAAAATTTCCTTTTATTAGTTCTTTATTGGGTTGTTCCTGGGTTCTGATTGTACATATCTGCTTTGGTTTTCTTTTCGTCCCTTTTTCCCTTTCCCCTTTTCCTTTGGGCCCCCTTTTTGCTGTGTACATAGTATTTTAATGGTATGTAACTATGACAGATGTAAATATACATATATATAGATAGATATAGATATAATTTGTTCAGCTCAGGTTCTTCAGTTTTTATAGTTTTTTTTCCTTTGCCCTGGGAAAGGAAGGGAGGGGGAATGCTTTCGCTGTGGGTTTGGGCATTTGGCTGGGAGCCAGGTCCAAACAATCCCACTAGTGCATATTTATCTACTTCAATTTGAGGCCTACAAACAATAAGCCATGAAAAAAATGGACCTCGAACTAATAAGGTGTAATTTCTATTTGACACTCATGTAGTTAAAGATTGCACATAACTGTGTACTGCAAGCTCAACAATCAGACATTTATAAGGAACTCAACCTTACAGTAAATCTTGTTTTCTAACAATGTACCATACACAACTGTAGATTTTCTCAGGATTTGAAGAGTTATCAGGAACCTTTCCATGGATTCTTGAGGAACGGATACAGTCCTTTTGCCATGAGTGTGGGCATGGTTAAACTCACTCTCGTTTACCACCTTGCGTGTTTCCACAAAACTTGTAAAAACACAAGTGTCCTACAGGACTCTAATGTTGTGGAATATCAGACAAAAAGTATCTAGTAGGTTGAAAGTCTATCAAGGGACCTGGTTTTTTCTCTTGGATCTGTAAACTAACAGGTAGAGAGTACAAGGTTAGCAAATGGGACTTTGCCCAATCGGTATCAGAAAAGCTTCAAGTGCCATCACCATTTTTTGTGGCAAAGATAATTGTGTAAGAATAAAAAAATGGTGACATAGAGTCAAAGAAAGCTAAAACATTCCTCTATGATGTCAAGAAGAGTATTTGAAATATTAGAACATGTGGGGGCTTTTTTGACCATTTCTTTTAAAAGCCTGCTCCACATCAGACCTCCAGGAATGTCTATTTACTTTGTAACAGTTGACAGTATTCACGAAAAAGAGAGCAGGGATCTGCAGTCTTTAGCCTGAGAGAGGTGCTACAAATACGGTCATCGTTCTGCAGGGCAAAACTACATGGAAGTCTAATCTCAGCCAGCACAGATGAAAAAAACAACTCAGGAGCTACTTGTATTTGAAGCATTTGCAATTTCATGCTCTTGTATTTTCAGCACATGATGTTTCAATTTGAGCCATCTTCATCATCAGACTAAATGCTCTCTTCATTTCATCACATGAAAAATGTCCTCTGAATGCAAAGACAAGTAAATTTTTCTCTCAGATGATTATGCTTGCATCTTGTTGATGGGAAAGTTTTACCTGATGAAGAATTTGCCTCTGCAAAGTCAGTTCTATTTTACTTAATTGATATTGAAACGTTTAACGGAAAATTTACTTTCTAATTATTAAGGTCCCAGAATGGGATTCAGCTGACAAGTTAAAGACTACTGCTTCAGTCACATCCCACTGAAAAGTCACAAAGCAGTTCAGGCTCAGTCATTTTGCTGATCTGTAGTTGCCTTTTTTCTTTTCAACATTTCTCCTATCCCATGTAATAAACATGTAAATACATCAAACAAGAAGCGCCTCTTAATAGATCTGTGTAGACTGTGTCACACCAAGAGCCTAATTTCATTTGGGATTCTTCAGATGTTGCTGTAACATAATTAAGCACGCAATATACAAAGCCTTATCTGCTGAACTTATTAATAGGAGCAGGTGTTTCCAACATACCAGACTGCTCGTGTCCTTCTATGTTGCGGACTATAAGAGACAAAGAAGGCATGTAGCAATATGTTAAAAGGAGTTTCTATTTTCTGGCATAAAAAATGTTGGAAAGAACTTTGATCGGCACCTTAACATTACAAGTGTTAAAGAATTTCTCCAGGTTTGCTTGGGTTCTTCTCTCTTATAATTTCTTCACCAAAGGATTAAAAGAAATCATATTTAATGCATTTACATTTAAAATAGCCACATAAGATAGGAGATAACTAGATGGAGGCTTTTTTAGAGATGTGAACTGAAATCTGTGATAGATTCATGTGAATTACTTGCCCCAGCCACAGGCTTGAACCTGAGGTTTTTTTCCATCACATGACTGATGGACACTCCAGAAAGCAAAGGGATTCAGTTATTCTCCTTGCCCTGTTCAGCCTTTCCAAACAAAGCTGAAAGGAAATAATTGGAAATCTGTTACATGCTACTACAGACACTTTGTGGAGCAAACGGACCACAAAATCACACAGCATGCACAATATGGATAAACCTTGGCTATGCTGGTCCATCGGACTCTGAGGTGGGCCCATTCCAGGATGAGGAGGTCGCATACTCTTCATGGAGCCACAATGAACATCTTCAACCATTCCTTTTTCATGCAAGCCATCAATAGACTGTGAAAACAAAATAAGTATTTATATAAATCCACCATAAAAATCCAAAGGACTTCAACTCAAAATCTAAAAAAACACATGAAGAGTAAAAACAATGACAACTTTTACCCTGGAATCAGACATCTGAGGAAGCACAGAACACCATTAGATTGCTTGTCCCCTGTTTTTTTCTGCCACCCCCCCCTTTTTTTTTCTCTCCTTATGAACTGTTTGGTAATGGCAGGAGGCAAACTGTCCAAATACAAACACACAAACTGTATTAGGCTCATATTACAAAGCAGTGGAACACACACTAACTTATGAAAGTACAGCCTGTGGCTTGGCTTGAGTTATTTTTAGCACAAACTTTGCCCTTTCAGTCATTGCTCTACTGGAATGTCCCAAACACTGATTCTCTTCAAAAACAAGGAGAACATTGCAGAAGGTAACCTCATCTTTACCAGCAAAAACAAGGATAGGCAGTCAAGGAAGGGAAAACAATACTTGTGCTCCCTGCAGCTCCTGTCACCTCATTCGTTCATCAAAAACTACAGTTCCCAGGGTAGTTGAAATGCAAAACAGGTCCAAGTGCCCAAAAAACATGCTGAATACATGCTGGGCACTAAAAAAGGCTCCACTACAGAAACGGAAGGAATCTGAAAGTGAAAATAGGGGGAAAATAACAACAGAAAGAAGATGTCTTAAGAAAATAATTTTTACCTGAAAGCAAAAATTACACCATACCCCTAACTAGGTAAGAGATTAAGCTCATTACCTTCTAACTTAGAGCTCTGCGAGGTTTTGCATTAGGGAGGAACTGCCTGGAACCACTTACTTAGTCTCTCTCTCTGTAGAAATAGGCAGCTCTGCCCCTCTCTAACACATGCACAAACACACACATATTGCTTTTGCTAAACCCTACTGTTAATGGAGATCTTGCTGTCTGTGTCACCTAAATGCACACCTATTTATTGAGAATACTTTATAAAACGAGAGTTAAGATAACTTACTTCAGTGGAAATACAGAGAACTAACTAAAAGAGTGCAAGAAGCTATGTCAACTCAAGAAAAAAAAAAGTTATTTTTGAATAATCTGTTTCACATGACTCAGTTGAAACAGAACTTAGCATAGGTCATGCTTTCTACAAAGTAAAAATGAATTCTAAATTTCAATTTGTAAACCCTTCATATAAATTTTCTACTTTCCATTGCAAGAACCACATTTAATTAAAAGTACCTTTAAACATATGGAATTTTTGTTGTTACTATTTATCCACATTTTTGAAGGATTTCACTATAATTTTTCCACATCAGAACTATAGGTTAAAAGGAGGAAACTTATGAAAAAGGAGAAGTAAAATGGATTTTTCATGTTTCACTAAATCATTTAGTTGTCATGACAGTATAAAAATTTTTTTGAAAAGAACTTGTATCAGAAAAACACCCTCTGCTCAAGAAGCTATTTTCGATTACAAGAACTAGGGATATGGAGTAGAAACACAGAGACAGATGACTGACACACTAAAAATAGTTCCACTTTGCTAACCAAGCAAATCCCAATGCCCTTTTCTGAGGCATGAAGATCCCTCCCTCTCTTCACCCCTACTTACAAAGATAACCAACACAGAAGAGAACACACAGTTCACATTCTGCCTGCGCGAGCTGAGTACTACAGCAACCAAAACACCTGTAAAGCTGGATACATTTTGTCATGGTATATGTCGAGGACTAAATCTTTAGAGCCACCAAGAGTAGAAGGAAACTGTGCAGGAAATTTGATCTGATATCCAGAAGAGAAGACTCTAGCTGGACACATTTCTGGTGTGACTTCCGGGATGGGTTTCATGGCGCTAATAGGTGGCAGCCATGAAACCTCTGTGAATCCAGGCAGTTCTGGATGGGACTAAGACCGGACACAGCATGCATACATCACAAGTACCAGCACACAGAGGGTGGGGAAAGGAGCTGGTGTTAACAAAGAACAGCAGTAAAGAGAAAAACAAATATGGGGCCTCTCATACAGAGAACCGGAACAGAGAAGTAAAGAAATATGACCATAAAATAAAACATGAATTGAAGGAATGCTTCTATGGAAAGAATTGATCAATAGGACAGGGTTTTGTAAGGTAAGTTTTACCCACATAAAAAAACCTGTAGAAATCTGAAATGCTTCAAGTCTAATAGAAAGGAGTCTAAATAAAGCAAGAAGGGGGTTTGCTTCTGTGTGTTTGTAAAAATTATGCTGTGAAAAAAATGAAAACTAAACTCATTAGAACTCAATCAGTTTTTTACTAGCAAGAATACAAAATATGAAGATAGTGTAGACTCCTTTGAAGACAAAATTAGTTTTAATGATCATACTATTGCTTGTGTATGCAGAGACTGGTATTTCCAAGAATATAATTCATCTAAAAGCACCAATATTGACTATGGACAAAACATCTAAAATAGGGAAGACAATTCAGCAGGGAACAGCAGTGGAGTACAAGAATTGAAAAACAGTTATTTCCCATAACTTTGTGAATCACTGTATAGTTACAGAACCAGAAGATAACTTCAAATCTATGTAACACATTAAAAATTACAGAAGGAACCTTACACACAGTGTAATTTCTGCAAATTCTTGAGTCCCCTATAAATTATTAAAGCTACCTTCCACAATGACATTGTTGGGATAAGAAAGTAACTTATACTACCAATAAAGCACTACCAGCACACTGGGATACTTGCTTTATTTTTTTTGTTCTTTTAATATCACAGAGGGGGAACAGGAAGTTGAGACACATTCAGCTTCGAGTAGACATTACTGTTTTGATTGGTCCCCACAAGAACAAGCACTGAATAGGCCAGATATACAAACAATGCTTCTAGAAAACAAGTGAGGGATGAACTTCAACTGAATGCAAGCACACACCTACACACTTGGCAGACTTACACAATGTCTAATGCATAAGAAGCATCTTGCCTACAGTGCTTTTACTCTGAATTTAGTAACAAAGGTCTTCTTACAGGCAGTACTGCATCATGGTTTGACCTGTTTCCAGGTAAACTGTCAGATTATGGTGTCTTTTTTTCTTTCCATTCATCTTCTTAAAAACCAACCATCCAAACAAAAAAACCAGTCTTAAAATCAAAAACTAAGACTCAGTGCTGAACTACATTTCTTCCAGATCATCTCTAAACAAACAAAATTACACAGATCAAACAGCAATGCATTGTCATGTAACTGCCACTTAACTACACAGCATAACTGAATCCATCACTGTTTGACAACCAGTCTGACTGTAGTTGCAGCAGGGAATTGGCCAGCAATTCCATTAACCTCTTACAAATCACTGAATTACCATTTTACATGAGTTCTCTTGATTTTTCAAAGTTGACATTGATATTTCCTTCCTTTTTCCACTAACGCAGACACAGACAAAATAATGCAGGGGAGCATGCTGCTGATAAATAAGGTGTTACTTCTATAACCACGACAGAACTTTTATGATTCTCAGAATGCCTACTGTGCATACATCTGTTAGCCAATAATATCTGAAATGAGAAACTATTTGCCTTCTGTTTTAATGGAACGTCCACCATATTTAGTAAAAACTACCATTTTTGGAAAGAACTTTTTCTCTCCTTCACCAAAACCAGTAATATTGTCCATGACATCACAGTAATTCTTCTGCAGTAAGATTAGGGCAACCAATGTAACAATGCTTTCTTTTAGTATCTTCCAGCTTCCAAGTAGTTTTTCCTCACGAGACTCTCTGTGACTGTTATGGTTTGTCCATTTAGTGGTACCCCCCACAGACTTACGTACTTCCCCTTAAATGTAGCTGCCATGCATCCAAGATACAATTCAGTAAAATTTGGAACTGTAAGTATTTTCCTGAAAATTTGATTAATAGTCGAAAGACTACTTAAGAAACTAGCAAGAAAGATAGTTAATTTCTTGTTTCTATCCAAACTGCATTATGTAAATCTATAGTAAATTTTCCTGTGGAAGGGTTTTCTGGTTACTAAGTGAATATACAGTACTTAATTTTCATATTAGGAGTTGTTAAGTTATATAATAATAATTAAAATAATAAAAAATATAAAATAATAATTATATTATTGCTTTTAAGCTAGTCAAACATCTAACACTGAACAAAGTTATTTCACTACTTAGTTTTCGAATTTTAAAAGAACCATATCCCATTGCACATACTGGATGTGTACCCCACTAACAATTGTGAAACTGGCACACTTTTTGTGCAATCCCCCTTTATTTACTGCATTTCACTAGAAAAAAAAAGTGTTATGTTATATCATGACCTGAAAGTCAAACTGGTTTACACACCACCAAAAGAGAAAGAAAACATTTATTTGGTCAAACTGCAGGTGGCTGACCAGTTTTTTAATTATATTGAAACACACTGAAATAATATTTGCAAATTAGTCTAGAAGCCCCCTTCCACAGCACTTCTTAAACAGACCCTTTCATCAGTTATGACAATACACTACTTCTGGGGTTGCACAGGAAAACAGACCTGAAAATTCACCTAGACTGAAAAAAATATCCAAAATTTTATTTCATTTTTTCTTTTTTCACCTCTATCACCTCAACAGACCCATTTTCTCAGTCATACACATAAAGACATGCTGGAACCTCTGAAGAGGCAATTTAGAGGACAGCGAGGCCATGAGGCAAGACTTACGAAGTTACAGTCAAAAAAGTTACATTATCAAAATCAAGGTAGAGTAATTTACTACAGCTATACTGACTGATCATGTTTGAATTAGCTATCCAGACTCTTTGCAGAGCACTTTTCAAAGCACTTCAGTGCTACCTCAGTGGGAGAATTTCTACTCTCACAGAGTAGAAATGAGAGTTATGAGATGCTTTCTGAAGTCTCTGAAAAAACGTTATGGGATGACATTTGTTGGTTTGTTTCTAATTATAATATAGGATTAAATGGCTGATATAACAGGATCTATCAGTTAAAAACATGATATGTGGGGCATTCAACCATTCTATGGAAAATTCCTGGTGCCACTCTCTTCTTCTAGAGGTACGGAATCTCTTAAAAACCGAAAGAAATAAGAGAACTGAAGAGTGTGAGAATCCTGGCTATGAAGTATGGAGGCAGAGCTCTGGAAAGCTGGGCTATAACTGACCACAAAAACAAAGAAATGCCTATTGCAAATGTCTCATCTGGCTAACAGCTAAATCATATGCTTCAAGATTCAAATGAAAAAGTCATAGTTACTGCACATACTCTCAAGAGATTACACAGTTCAGTACAAATCAGCAGCTGGATGATAGCCTCCTTCCCTTCAGCTGTCTTCATGCTATTAAAAATATATAGTTCTTCATGTAAAAGATAGTAGTGTCATGTCCCTACTGACTGGACATTGTTTTAATAAACGAAACTGGTTCATGTGTGAAAATGTCAATATGAAGAAGATGCCAGTTCATGAAGTAAATTAAAATGTGTTTATATTACTTTAAAACTATTTTTATTATAAATTTCTTTTCTCTATATGCACATAATTCCAAGTGGAATCAACAATAGTTACCAAAATGCCTTCAATGTCTTGATTCTCTAAGCCGCTAATACATATTTCTGAGTAGAACAACATTGCAAATGAAATTCTCCTAAGCTCTAAATCTCTGGTATATAACCAAACAAAAATGACAATAGGAAAGAGACTGTTCTCACAAAAGAATTTCCTCACAAGCAAGTATTTCCTCAAAGTAAAAAAGATTAATGACAGTCTAAGCACACATGCAATTTTAAGAGTTTAACCACCACCACTCAAGTCCAGTTACTCACGTTTTACATGACATAGTTTCATAATGCTTTATAAAATGGAGTCTTTATAAAATAACTTGAAACCCATGTTTTTAAACCACATTTTCAGTATGGAAAAATAAACAAATTTGTAGAGAACAAACCCTTTAAGAGATGAAAATACTAGGTTTTGGGTTTTGTTGGGATTTTTTTGGTGGTTCTTTTTGGTTGGTTTTTTTTAAGAATAACAATTTCATGCAAAACTAAAAACCATCCCAAAAAACAAATGATATGTCCAAATAGACAAGTGGGAAAAAGAAAAAAAAGTGGTTAGAATAGTCTACCTTAGGGTTTTAACACTGTAATTCATTTTTTCTCTGTCTATCTTACCAAGAAGTACACTTTACAAATGAAGATTTGCAAACTACAAACTCTATAGTTCAAAGTAGTCTACTAAGAACAAGGAAACTGTGTTTAATCTGATACATGAATAATATTTAGTAATAAAGACAGCAGTAGGAGCATAGCTGAAGTTTTGCAGGTGATACATGATTCGTAACAGCAGTTATGCAGGTTTTAAATGTAGTAAGTAGTTTTTTTGATCAGTGGAGAGAAGTTTAGGGAAATAAGCTTCACTTGTAAGCTATTACCTTATGCATTTGGTGCATGCCTTCCTGTGGATAATCGGTAGGCCCCATTGTTGGCATTGGATGCGGGACACTGGGCGGACCAGGACTTGGCCCCATCATGCTGTGAACGGAGCCAGGAGATGGCCCTGGTCCTGGGCTAGGTCCTAGAATCGGTCCAGGTGAAGGTCCTGGTCCAGGAGAAGGACCAGGATGAGGCATGGTGCCAGGGTCTGTAGGCGTGGACATCTATTTTCTGTCTCCTTTTCAATTAGCAGAATAGGTCTAATAACAAAACAAAACAAAAACAAAACCACAATTTCTATGTGACATTACAGGCATTGAAAAATATTTAATAAAATCTACAGGCAATTGTTACAAACACAGACACACATACATATATGCAAGCTGTCATCAGCAGAAAATGCTTAAATGATCCTTAATGTTGCCCATTGGCTTGTCCATTCTTCTAAAAGGCCAATAGAAGGATAAGGAGCCTGATAGTTCCATCCATTTCTGGATGTCTTTATGTTACTCACAGAACAAAACAGTTGGTATGCTATGAGAAACATCTACCAGAAACAACAGCAGTTGAACTGACTTGCTACCTCAGAGGTGTCATGTGGGGTCAAGTACAGCACTACTAGAAGTGTGCTGGCAAGAGAGTTGGGCACTTCTGTGACCTATGTGTTCAAAAATCTCTCCCTGAAAAGCTACGACTGGCCTAAAACCTGTACTTATAAAAAGTAATGCAGCAAAACAAGCATTAAGAGGGTTATTAAAACTGTTTTCTGACCTTTTATTTTTGTTTGCCCAAGAGTGCCAAGACCCACACAGCACCAGCAGTGACAGCAGCAGATTTAAATATGGCCTACCGCTCCCAGACGCACCTCACCAAGGCCAACAGCTCCAGTGCAGAGCCATGGATCACAGCAAGCATGGCTGGAGCCAGTGGAAGCACAGTAGAGCGCCAACACCAATGTGGAGCTGGCAGCTTGCCCTAGAACGGCTGACTCGGTGTGAGTGGAGCCAGCAAGGATGGCGGCCCTCTCATAAGGGGCCCAGAGACAGTGAGAGCGACCAGGGCACACCGGCAGGGCTCCAAACACACCCAGCAGTTGGTGAAGAAGAGCACAGTCTTACCACAAGTAATCATTTTTACAAATATGGTTTTGTCATGCCACAGAGCTCATTTCCCCACAGCTGCACCAGTCACTGCACCAGCAGTGTCAGAAGCCTCCAGTGAGCCAGATCTCATGGCAGATGTAGCTCTCCGGGACCTGGATTGCCAGGAGCACCTAATGCCTCTCCTGGCAAAATACTGCTGGGGCTGACAATTATTCCTTTCACAGAAGGTGTGGTGTTGTCAACGTGCCATGTCACCAGGTTAAGGAGCTACACAACAAAGTGAACAGGCTGTGCAGCATTCATGAGAATTAGGGAGAGACTGACACCTAACTCTCAGAGATGCTACAGTCTTGGCAGTCTCAAACCTCCACTGAGGTAAAGATGCAGGTGGACGTAGAATCCTGTGATGCAGTAAGTCAGAGGTCACTGCTCACAGTAAACAGAAGGCTCTTCCTCCTGATAAGTTGAAGATGACAAATAGGACTGATACCTTTTACAACAGACATGAGGCTCTGGAACTGGAATGATAGTCAACTAATGAGGCTGACAAAGGCCCTTGTGCAATGGAGGAGCCACCTGGGGCAAGACAGCCTACCCCCCTCATCACAACTGCCCCTGTTAGGAAAAACAAGAAGAGTAGTTGTCACAGATAAGCCCCTTCTAAGGGGAATGGACGGCCTGCTATGCAGACCAGACTGAAACCACAGGGAAGTCTGCTGCCTCCAATTGGCATCAGGCTCCGAAGCTGGTATCATGAGCAGAATTTGTGGATTTTTTGATCCTGGCATGGCCTATACAACACCTGGTCTTCTGATATCTGAAGAAATACAACTTCCTCAGAGGGGGAAAAAGTGTTTTAGCATGAAAGCTAGCACAGCTCATTGACAGAGCTTTAAACTAGGCTGGAAGGAGGGAAAGGGAAAAACCAGGTTTGCCAGTGATAAGCAATGGGACAGCAAGCCAAAAGTTGAGGAACTGAGTGTCAATAAGATCAATCTGCACCACAAGGTATTGGCTACAATGAATCACACTTGAAACCTTTCTATACCAATACACACAGCATGAGGAATGAGCAAGAGGAAGCATAGGCCCAGTCCCAGATATATGATATCACTGGCATAAGTGAGACCTGATGAGATGAGTCCTGTGACTGGAGTGCCATGATGGATGGTTACATGCTCCTTAGGAGATATGGTCAGGGCGGGTGAAGCGAGGCATGGTGCTGTTTGTAATGGAGGGCCTGGAATGTATGGAGCCTACAGCTGGCAGTTGGCACAGTTGAGAGCCTCTGGGTTAGGATTATGGCACAAACAAATAAGACGCATATCATTGTGGGAGTCTACTGTAGAACACCTAGCCAAGACAATTACACCAATTCTTCAAGGAACTAAGGGTCACCTCCAAGTTTGTCCTTATGAGTTACTTCAACTTGCCAGATGTTAACTGGGGACACCACACACCTGGCACAAACAAGTCCAGAAAATTCCTAAAACAGCTGGATGCTACTTCATGGTTCAGGTACTAAGGGAGCTGACTAGGAAATATGCCCTCCTTGATTTGACGCTTGTAACACTATGAGGATGGTCACCTCACAAACAGGGACAGAGACAAGCCAGAGATGTTTAATGCTTTCTTTGCCTTCAACACGGATGATGAACTAAGGGGGAATCACAGTGCCCTGGGCTGAAGGACCAAGGCTGTAAGAATGATAAACTTCCAGCTGACTCTGAAGTTAATGAGGGATATGCTACTCCAGCTGGATCCCTATAACCCTATGGGGTCCAATGGAATTCGAGATTAATCAAAGATTTAGCTGATGGCATCACAAGGCGCCTCTCAATGATTTTTGAACAGTCTTGGGAATCTGGAGAGGTCCCAGTTGACTTGAAGTTGGTTAACATCCTAATTTTCCTGAAAGGCAAGAAGGATGATCCTCGAAACTACAGGCCTGTCAGTCTCACTTTAGTGACCAGTAAAATTACAAAGATTATTCTGGGAGGTATTGAAAAACACCTGAAGGATAATGTAGTCACTGGTCATAGCCAGCACAGCTTTATGCTGGAAAAGTCCTGCTTGTCAAACTTAATTTCCCTTTATGACCACCTACCTAGCTGAAGAAGGGAAACCAGGTAATACCATCTCTGTATTTGAGTGAAGCTTTAGATGCTGTGTCTCACAGGATCCTTCTGGACAAAATATCCAGCACAGAACTGGATAAACACATCATGTGATGGGGAAGCAATTGGCTCACAGGTTGGGCACAAAGAGTTGCAGTAAATGGGGTAACATCAGGCTGGTGGCCTGTCACTAGTGGAGTTTCACAGGGCTCCATCTTAGGTCCAGCCCTCTTCAACACAGAATCACAGAATGGTTTAGGTTGGAAGGGACCTTCAAGACCTCCTGGTTCCAACCTCCCTGCTATAGGCAGGCACACCTTTCACTACATCAGGATGTTCAGAGCCCTGCTCAACCTGGCCTTGAACACTTCTAGGGATGGAGATCCACAACTCCTCTGGGCAACCTGTGCCAGTGCTTTACCACCCTCACCATAAATAATTTCTTCCTAAGATCTAATCTAAATATGTCCTCTTTCAGTTTAAAACCATTGTTTGTCTGCCGATATAAAAAGTCCCTCTGCCTCCTTTTTACAGGCCTTCTTAAGGTACTGGAAGGGTGCAATGAGATGTCCCCAAAACCTCCTCCAGGCTGAACAAGTGCTCTTTTCTCAGTCTGTCTTCACAGGAGAGGTGCTCTCCTCATCCCTCCTCAACCTCATAACCCTCTTCTGGACCTGTTCCAATAGGTTCATGCCTTTCTTGTGCTGAGGACCCCAGACCTGTACAGCACTCCAGGTAGAGTCCCATGAGGGCAGAGTAGAGGGGAGGAATCCCCTCCCTCAAACTGCTGGAACTGCTGGCCACATTTCTTTTCTGATGCAGTACAGGATGTAGTTGGCTTTCCGGGTTACAAGCACACACTGCTCATCTTCATTAAGGACTTGGCAAGTTTGCAGATGATACAACACTGTTGACTCTCTCAAAGGCAGAGAGGCTCTACACAGACCTCCACAAATTAGAGGACGGGGCAATCACCAACCATGTGAAGTTTAACAAAAAAAAGGTGCTGGATTCTGCAGCTGAAACAGGGCAACCCTGGATGTTTGTACAGACTGGGGAATGAGATGCTGCAAGCAGTGCCACAGAAAGGGACCTGCGGGTGCTGGTCAACAGCAAGTTGAATATGAGTCAGCAGTGCCCTGGCAGCCAGGAGGGCGAACTGTGTCCTGGGGGGCATCAGGCAAAGCACCACCAGGTCCAGGAAGGGGATTGTCCCACTCTGCTCTACACTGGGACAGCCTTGAGTCCTGTGCACAGTGCTGGGCGACACAGAATAAGAAAGACAAAAGGCTACTAAGGAGCATCCAAAGGAGGGCAATGAAGATGGTAAAGGGCCTTGAGGGGAAGCTGTATGAGGAGCAGCTGAGGTCACTTGGCTTGATCAGCCTGGAGGAAACTGAGGGGAGACCTTACTACAAACCCCAGCTTCCTCATGAGGGAAGTGTAGGGGCAGGCATTGATCTCTTTCTCTGGGGAAGTGACAAGACACAAGGGAATAGCATGAAGTTGTGTCAGGCACGGTTGGATGCTGGATATCAGGAAAAGGGTTCTTCAACCAGCGGGTAGCTGGGCACTGGAACAGGCTACAGGGAAGTGGTGACAGCACCAAGTCTGACTGAGTTCAAGGAGCATTTGGACAACACTCTCAGTCACTTCGTGTGATTCTTGGGGCTGCTCTGTGCAGGATGATCCGTGTGGTGACTTCCAACTCAGGATGTTCTATGATCGTGTGATTCTATGACTTGATACCTTGGGATCCTGTTTTCTTGCAAGGTAAATCACAGAAGCGCCGGTTCTCAGTTTAAAACACTACAGTCACTAATTAATTCCCTACTACCACAAAAGGAATCAAGTTATCAAATGTTCACAACTGCAAATATCATGCCATAGCTTCCTCTAAGAGGCTTACTATGCAGCTGTATGAAGGACAACACACATTTCCACACAACAAACAGTTCTTACATGAGTCAATCATCACAATACATTGCAAAATCTAACATTGACACTCTCACAACTGAGTTGCTCCCCATGTTATAAGCCAAATTCAATTCATTTAACAAGGCAGATGCCTAGCACCACCACCACCATCCAGAAAAATGTATACAGAACTACAACACAATCAATTACAAAGCTATCAGTATACTGTATCTGAAAATGTCTTAGTTCACAAATGACATCAACCTACACCTATGCATTAAAATTGGTATCAAAACCTACTCCTCAATTCACCTCTACTTCAAATTCAACTTGCCAGTTTCCATAAAAACTGGCTGCAATCACAGCTCCACTAGTTACACTGCCATTTACATATACATTAAACATGTTCTGTTTAATTTGCAAATTTGAAAATCTTTAAATTCTTTTTAATAGGATAGCAAGTGCCCAAACTGTAAAAAACAATAATTACCAGAGGTGAATGTTGCACCATTTACACCAGACCAAGTTTCTTCACCACCTTTCTTTGAGAGAAGAGAAATTCACCCAATCTCACATAATTGTGAATTGTCTTAAACACATGCATATTCAAAAGATTTTGTACGTCAAAGAACATATAAATAAAAAAAAGTAATTTATAAGATCTACATCAGAGGAACATAAAACATTGGAAAATACTAGTTAATTGCAAGTAATAAATCCTGTCTGAAGACAGTCATGGAAATAAAGAGACAAAGCAATTTTCTCTGGCAACAGTCACTGCTCTAAGCCAGAACGAATCATACATGCCTCTCTCAACTAAAGATCTGTTCCCAGAATGTACCTGTTTTCATTTGATTTAACATGTTTAAAAAATAGCTTAGTTTGTATTTATTAAGTCTGAGACTGTATAGAAAAAAACCATGGAAATTAGGCACCTGGCTCTCATTAACATCCAGTAAGTGTTAGGTATCTAATTCCTCCAGGCCCTTACCAAAGTCTCATTAAAGACAAAGCAAAAGTCTACAAAAAGACATCAGGTGCAACAGTGGCCAGGCTCCATGCAGATAGCATTGGTATTGGTTTGGCTAAATTCTGGTGCATGCAATGAAAAACGCAGTATGAAGCCAACTTCCTGCCAAAGCCAGTGCTGACCTATTTGTTTGCACTCCTTTTTAATGACTAGTGCCTGTTAGAAATACAAAGCAAGGGGGAAAAAGGGGGAGAAAAAAAAAAAGTAAATATTTCCAACAGATTACAAAGGCTATAGTGAAATAAAAAAACCCCAAACCAATCTATCTTACTGTTCAAATGACAAGGCTGCTGGCCCTGATTCTCAAATGCATTATATGTTGTTTAATTGTTTTGCAAGTGTCCAATCTCACAATTTCCTCAAAACCCTCATGAGAGTACTGTTATTCATATGACTTTAAAAGGATGTATTTTTTCCTGAACTGTAAGCCTTTATCACTTCTGGGTTTCATTTAAATCAACATGACCAAATCTCTTTTTTGAACAGGCCCAAATGAAACTACCGACAACTGAATTAGCTGTGGTGACTCACACAGCTTTTCTCGTGGTCTGAGAGAATTTCTCCACCTCTTCTGGACACAACCAGAGTTGAGACAGGAAGGGAAAAAAGCATCTTTTAACTGTCAAGGTAACTTTAGCCAGATCCAAATACAAAGAAGTGCCATAAACCCAAGAGCTGAAGATGGAGATCAGGATCTTAGGATCTCTGCTCAACTATTTCTAGATCAAATGGTTTAGGACAGTCAATATCTACACTGCAAAGAATTTGAAATAATAGACCCTAAGCATAAATGTTTCTGCACTATCATTTCATATCTACAAAACTTAGAAAGTTTTGTAGATGTAGCTAATTCAATGTACAACAGGGTCTCCATCAGTTCAGTGTTTCTATTACATATACATTTTGGTATAAACCTACAAACCCAAAGGTAACAAAGGCATGGATTCTTTTTGCTTGAGGAAAGTATGCAATATCAGCAGGTCCCAAACTAAAACACAGCAGGTAACAAACCATTTGCATTACTTTGGAATTCAAGACCAGCTGTACACCCAAACAGATCTAGGGATTACAGACTGCTTTGACAGGGCACACACCGAGTTTAAGAACAGATGGAGCAGTAAGTATTTATAATTCTTCTAGCGAGTTCCCTTCACCATCCAATGTAACTTCTGCCTTTCCTGTCAGCCTAAACTGAACTTCAGCCAGGATGTTTTCGCCAGATCCCCTGCCTTGGATATGTAGTGGAAACTAAGGAAACTGTACCCCTTAGATCTGACGAAAAGGAAATATGGACCCACACAACAGCTACATAGATACTGCAAAGCTGACTGTAACTTTGTCTTCACTGAAAAATAATTACAGTCTACTTCTTCCCACACACCTCCAACTGGTCATGATTCACAGGTGGTTTTGAAAAGATATGTGTGCTTGTTAAACAGTACAGGGTAAAGGAGTTATCTTTATTACATTACCTCAGAAAACATGAAATGATACTGTCACTGATTTGTATTACTTGCTTAATCTGCTAACCAGATTAATATATTCAAAGTAAAAGAACTGATTATTAATGACAGCAGCTCATCATCATTAAATAACTTATCATACTTAGAAGCAAATTTTTATTGCCTTGTGTTTTGTATTGTACACAGAACACTCTTCATTAACTTTTATCATGTTTTAACTACTGTCATCTAATCAATAAACAGGTTTACATCAAAGAACAAAAAACCTGTAAGGAGAAGAGTGAAATCTTCAACTGACTTATACCAGTTATTCAATTCACATAAGAGAAGCCAAACACACTAAGAGCTGAGATCCTGCCTTTGCATACTCATCTGAGTAACTTCACTGTAACTTGAAAACCTTCGCTAACGGAATTTGTAGTTTAAACTACAAACCACAGAACCAGAAATGCTGCACCTCGATTACTTATCCAGACACCTAGACCAGAGAAATAAAACTCTGAACACTGCTTTAACTGCTTGTCTAGCTATCTACCAGAAACTGTTGCATGCACCCCAGCAGAGCTAGCAGAATGAGTGATGTCCTTACACCAGAAATTCGAGTAGCGTAAGATCCCTTTTCACATGCAGAGAGTTTAGTTTAGGATGATACTCCCCACTTTCAAATATCCTTGTAGAAATTCCTACTTCTACTGTGTAGATATTTCAGCTTTTCACAAAACTCAACTTTTCTCAACTACTCTAACTTACAGCCTACCCTCTTACAAAATGCTAAAATTGGCACCAAAAAATGATTGCCTAACAGCTGGGAGGTGAATGTACTGCAGACTGTCAAAAAGCGTAATCACAAATCAGAGTTCACTCAAGTTAAACTAAGCTATGGTGCCAGACACTACAGCACAGACATATGATCCTTTCTGATGGCTTTGCTGCAGAAGACAGTAGCCTTGAGGAAAACAGAGCAGATAGCTGCACTGGGAACTCTAACTGCCATCAGATGATGTGCAAGAGCCCATGTTTGCTACATATGTCGATTCCACTTTCAGGCGCAGAAAACTGATATATGACACTACCAAGTGGTCGCAGATTAGGTTTTCATATCATGAGCTTTACTACAGGTACTAATCACTGGTATTGAATGTTGTCTTCTCATTTGATTCTAAAAAGCAAAAGCCATAATGAGAGGCAGGCAGAAGTAAAGGAATGTACCATATTCCTGAGAGGCCTTGTCTTTACTTAAACAGGGAAGAAGAGGAGGAAGAAGGGAGAAGACGATTTTAAGTACAAGTTACTTACAGTAAAATATCAATGAAAATATGAAAAATGTGTAAATTCTGTAACAACAAACTTATTTTTAACATTTTCTGAAAGGGCTCACCTCTAAATGATGCATCTAGGTGCTCAAACCCTGAAGTGATACACAGGAAATATTCTCTGCCAAGTGGAGACAAACAGGAAAATGTTTATGGCTGAGAAGTAATAACTTTACATGTGTCAGAAACAAAGAAAACAATTTTCTTATTATGCTATATTTACAAACTACCAAAGCTATGTTAAGAAAGCCTTACTTCTTTCACTTATTCACCCGTCCTTATTTTATCTTGGAAATATGGCATGAGCTTTTCTCTGCTGCCAATTTTATAGCAGGTGATCCTTATGCCATAATAGTGTGTTTCCTACTCCACTAGAGGATCAAAAAAAAAAAGTACTCAGAGACAGTTTAAAAGTGATTGAGCTCCAGGAAACACTCTTTACACGTAGAGAACTTCAACTGCAGCTCAAAACACACTGAAATGTAACAGGCATTTTGACAAGTAATTTGCAAAAATGTTCTCAGTCATACGAAAAGTCTGCTTCTGAAAAGGATCACTAATTCACAGCAATATTACTAATCAGGACCATGAAAAACAGAGGTAAAAATGTAGACTTTTTTTTAAGTTGCTATGGTGCACATTCTGACCTTAACTTCAAAAGTCCAACAAAAACTGAGAAAATATACCTGCAGATAGTAATTTCAAACAGGCCTTTGTCAAGAATATATTTAATGTAAGCATGCTAGCTGGAGAACGTTTTCTCTTGTCAAATTTCAAGCCTCAGATGTTAGCAAAAGCATTTTTCAAATTTGACAAGAAACGCTCACAGACCACTTCAGAAATGAATAAAAGAAAAGATCTAAGACTGCTTTGAACACAGTCTTCTGGCACACGTTCTATGAAACACCACCAGTCCTAAAGCCGAGACATAACTCATGAGAGAAAGATTGCATATAACGAAGCTTTACCCTCACCTCTGCCAAGTCCACATATGCTGTATGATACTCTTTAATTTTTAAATGCTCATTATCCATACAGTCTTTTTGCTTTCTATTACTGATATATATGGACATAAAAACCCGCCTTAAGGCAACCCTATCCTTCTGGTACACCATCTTTTTTTTTTTCCTTAGAATAACAAAAGGACAAAAGAAAGAAAGTCAAAGACAGTAATAGGGCAATTAGGTTCCCAAAGCGAAAGTGTGCCTGTATTTGCACAACAATAGTAACTTACACAGAAGAGATTGCTCCACCCTGAACATGTAATTGGTATGCTACCGAAGGAATTAAATTCCGGTACAGAGTTTATCGTCTGAGCCTTAAGTGCTCTGGTTAAAATCAAGTAACCATTTAGAAAGCTAAAGCAAAACGAAAAAGAATGCAAACGGAACAACGCCGTGTCATATACCTCAGATCAATTTTTTTTACTGAAAGCATACAGAATACTTAAACGGCAAAAAAAATCCAAACAAACGGAAAACCATCAACCACCTTATATCTTCAATTCTTCAACTGGTTACTTACTTACTTACATACTCATATTTTAATATTAATATTCATTAAAATATATCCCAAAAAGAGCAGCGTTAACATAAAGTTTTCTAGGTCTGAATATGAAAAATAAGATCTGTGTAGTCATGCAGACAGTTAGCCACACCCTAGTTTACTTGACCAAAACTCACGCTTGGGGTGGGGAGGGGGGAAGGAAAAACAAACCAAGTTACAGTTAACTGTAATTTCAGATGGAGTTTGGAAGAGCTACAACTTTTCCAGACATTCGCAGTTTCTTGTTCCACCATCATAAATTTAAAGGGAGGCGGGGGGACCAAACAACATAAGAAACTCCATTTCTCCGCGCACCG